>BROG01000451.1:397500-611066 GCA_030159075.1 Atrina japonica | reverse complement strand
CGACCGGTCACACCCGCCGTGATTTTTGACTGAATACCTATCAGGAAAAATAAAAATCCTATAATAGCTAAATCACCATTAGGAAATATATACATTCTGTAATAACTAAACCATTAGAAAATATAAAAGTCAGATAATAATTGAATAACCATTAGAAAATATAAAAGTCACATAATAACAAAATAACTATTAGAAATATAAAAAATCCCATAATAACTAAATAAGAATTAGAAAATAGAAAATGTAAAAATAACATAATAACAAAATAACAATAAGAAAATATAAAAATCACAATATAACTAAATAACCATTAGGAAATCTAAAAATCACTTATAATTGAATAACTATTAGGAAATACAAAAATTACGTAATAACTAAATAACCATTTGGAAGTATAAAAATCAATTATAACTGAATAAGAAAATATAAAAATCACATAATAACTAGATCACCATTAGGAAATGTAAAAATCACTTGGTTTCCAGAGGTCCGTGTTTGTCCATTTTTACCGGATTTGTATCTATGTCCTGGACATTCTATTGATTTATACTTTGGTATCTGAGATGTTTTATATTTTTACCACAAAGTATGTATCACTACTGGTGGACATGTTGTCCCCGAGGATACTTGTCACTCGGTACATATACATTTAATGCATAAACAAGTACCCAAAAATTGCATACTGGATGGAACGGCGCCCAGTATAAAAAGGTGTCCTTCTGTGAAGTCTATCGGGAGCACAGACTCGCAGAGATCGTTTGGTGCTCCTCGGGTTGTCCTTCGGGACATTACCAACTTATCATTTGTGCAGTTACCAGTTATGGTATAAACAAAATAATGCTTATGTTCCCATAAAAAATTGTCAGATTCAACTAGATGACATTTTTGATAGTTCATTTTCAAATAATAAACCAACAATTTCAAAATGTTCTGTCGAGAATTGTAAAACATGTCATATATTAATAACTGATCAAGGGTTTACCAGCAATCTGACAAATAAGCATTACAACACCGGAAGCTGGGATAATGTAGATTGCAAATCATCTAACGTTGTTTACGGAATTGAGTTTACCTTGTGTTGTTTGATTTATGTTGGCGAGACTAAGGGGCCCTTAAATAAAAGGGCCCTTAAATAAAAGTGTATCTGGTCATCGATTCGAGATTAATAATGGGGGTAACCAGATACTCTATCGACATTTCAACTCCCCTGACCATTCGATCTTGTCTATGAGAGTGCGTATAATTGAAAAAATATACCACTGGACCAACAATCACCAATTTCGTAGACAACGTGACTCTATTTCATAGAATTTTATAAATAAAGCTCTACAATTTTTCAATTTTGGTGAATTCATACGTAAATGGATATCTATCTTTCAGTTAAACTCAAGTTCTGCAATAGATCAAGCAGGACATCTCTAAAAGTTCTTTAAACTTGGCGGGGGATGCGGACAGGGGGGCCCAATTTCACCTTATTTGTTCTTAATATGTGCTGAAAGTTTATCTATAGAAATAAAAGTAACATAAAAAGAATATCACTGGTATTATAAGGGAAACGGAATACTTATTAACATAATATGCCGATGATACTACTATCATCTTAGATGGCACTAAAAAAGCACTTAATGCAGCAGTACAGGAGATTAATACTTTCTTTAAAATTTCTGGCCTTAAAATGTCCAAAAGACTTTATCCTACCACAACCCCTGATACCACAAAATATAAGAATATTCCTAAAATCAAATACTGGCTGAAAAGACATGTATGAAACATTAATAAAAAATTCAATAGAACCAAAAAGGGAAAAATGGAATGCATAATTTAATTTTAATAACAAGAAATGGGAAAAAATATTCTCCATCCTTTTAAAACAACTATAAATACAAAATATCAATGGCTCCAATATCGAGTGAACCGTGCTATTTTTGTTACAAATGAACATCTTTTTTCGAAATAGATATATCTACCTCTTATTTGTATACCTTTTGTGAAACTAAAGTTGAATCAATTGAACATATTGAACATATTATGTGGGACTGTACTCTAGTAAAAAACCTGATATAACATTTTACAAGATTTTGTTCCTCAAAAAATGTAAATGTAATTCTAACAAAAGAAACACTATTATTTGTTATCCTATAAAAAAAATGCTTTACATACAATCATTTTATGTGTAAAACTTTACATTTATATTATAACAAATCAAATAACCATAAAATTAAAAACAAATATAGCTTTTTCAAAATATGGGGAAAATGGTCTTTCCTCGACCAGTAAATATTGGTACATGTATTTATACATGTCTTTACGTGAAGAAGGATCCCACCTTCCGTCTGTGTGTGTGTGTGTTTGTGTGTGTGTGTGCATGTGTGTATATGTGCGGCGTGTAGATGTATGTATATGTATGTATGGATACATATGAGTATTGTGCATGCTGGTGAATGTGTATATGTATGTGCATGTGTTTATATATATATATATATATATATATATATATATATATTATATATATATATATATATATATTATATATATATATATATATATATATATATATATATATATATATATATAGATATATATATATATATATATATATATATATATATATATATATATATATATACATCTCTGTGTGTATTCAGATCAGTCAATATTTTTTATAATTTTTTAATAATGTTTATGTAAATGTTTAATATGTATAAATATGTCAAATTAAATGTCTTCCGTTTATTCAAAAGTTTCTGAATGCAATCTACTTTATATCAATAAATAAAAAACAAATAAAAAAAACCATGTCGGCTAATAAAAGGATACAATTGGTTCCTAATACTGTTGATGATTGGCTGAAAGAGAAGGTCTCCAAATACTATATATATATTGTCTATTCTATTTTTTTAAAATAATAACCTCAATGTATTTTCTGTAGAATGAGAATGGTGTTTGACGAAATAAGTATCATGATACCCAACGACTAGTGATACCAAAACACTCTGAAACAAAACAAGAACTATTTGTAGTATTATTACTGCTACCACAACTACCACCAAACTTCCACTCCTACTAGTACTACTATGTTGCTGTTCTATAGCTTAAGAGAGACTCAATCATTATTAGAAATCCCTTGGTTCATCGATAAAAGGAACGGCCTCTTATTTTGAGACGAAATTTCAAAGAATAAAAAAAATAAAATAGAAAAAATAGCATGAGTACTTATTCTTGTTAAAACACGTCATTTATTATTTTTTGGTCAGAAGCAAAATGAAAAACAGTTAATCAGAAAGGAGATGAATTACATCAGGAATATTGGCCTGCTTTTAGAATTTTGCGTTGTGCTTCCTGGTTTTTTTTCACGGCTTTTGTGATAAATAGATTTTTTCAAGTCTCACTGGATTGTTTATCGGTAAAACATGGTTTTAAAATGAACACTTTTTTGTCTGAGCATTTTATTTATCTAACAATTAAGATACACTCCTTTGATATTACATAACAGCATACCCTCCAGTCATTTTGATCCTTCATTTTGGTTGGTTCTTGGGAGGTAGTGTAAATGTTGTTTTTTAACGCATTTTGTACGGTCAGTTTTAAACAAAGTACTCATAGCAATAATAAATATGGAAGAAAAGTAAACAGTTTTTATCATATGTTAATAAGGTAACTTTAAATTTCCTGAGATGTGATTGGTTGTTTTTGGACTTTAGAAAATCTGTTCTTGACTTTAATGTAGACGGTAAAACATAAAATTGTTTTACAACTGGGAGGACGACATTTTACGAGTTTTGTTATGTTAACGTTTTAAAATGCAAATATAATGAAAAATCAATAAACATTATCGACGTAAAGGGAGACAATTTGGTATCATAAAATATTGTTCCACTGTAACATTACGCATTGTGAAAATTATATTTATTTCCATTACCACCGCTAAATATAACAATAATTATTTAAAGGTTTGTATATTTGTGGAATTTGGAATGTTTCAATTAGCGTTTGTCTTGTTTCTAACAATGGTTCAATTCAACACAATTGCATGTTATAATAACGATCACATCATCATCCTCCTTGACATCAAATACCTGCGTTCACTCGAGGGTATTATTATGATAGATTTATTATTAAAATTTCATTTTAAGATACTCAAAGTTTAGCCATTCTGGCGCGTCATCTTTGTTTACTGGTGCCTTTGATTTCGCCATGGTAATATGATACTGTCGAGTTACTGTATAATATTCACCCATAATTATTTCTGATCCCCCCCCTCTGTGTGAATGTTAATAATTATCTATATTTAGCTGCATTCATTTTACAAGTGTTCCATAGGTAAGGTGATTAGATGGGGTCATTAACAAGGAGCCTGATTGGATGTTTCAAAACTAATGGGAATGGGAATGGTGTACCGTGTTAGATACACTTCAAAGCAATAAGAAAGTAAAACTTCATTGCATGTTTTAACAGTGTAAAGCATGTGTGGCGTGTATTCACTCAATTGACATGTTTCCGCTTTTGCAGAAGATAAAGGAAGACAACTCTTGATTGTTAGCGAGGCAATAACTTATTTTATCGTCATTCCACATTTCAACAATATTTCTTTCTCTTCTATGGAGATGCTAGCAGTTATCTTTAAGGTCCACATGCAATTGGCTTGTGTCAATGATCTGGGCTTAAAGAACGTGCCACACGCACTGTAGTTTGGTGTTCCGTGTTAGATATAATACGGAAAACACGACATTCACTTCATGTGCTAAGCACTTGGCGAAAGTACAACAACATTAACTAGTATAAAAGAACGTAACGCAACTAGACTTGGACCCTTACAGTTGCCAGCGTTGGATTAAGCTGATAATTGGAGATAAAATTCATGTGCTGTCCATTGTTGATATATGATTCAATTTTGATATATGTTTAATAAACATAATTTATACTTATATACATAAAGAATTTGTGATTCCATGTACTTATCAACAACAGTACTATCTTAGAAAAAAAAGAAGACATTTCCTATGTACTAACAGTTACATTCTAGGATGTTGTGTTGCAACTTTCATCAAAGATATTATCCCAAAATTGTGAAAATTAAAACCAACAAGCAGGAAGTATACGAAAGGAACTACTCGATGTTCAAACGTAAATGGAGTATGCTATCACGATATTTGAATTTAAAGATGTCTGATTACAAATAGAATTTCTGTTTTTTGTTTTGATGCCGTCGTATGGCATGTACTCATTTAAAGCGGAGCGTTACTAAATTAGATTTAATCTATGCCAATGCTGTGAGGTTTTGTGAAATTTTGAATGACAAAGCATGAGTAGTTTCATCTAACACTGAGGTATAAAAATCACAGATACCAAAGTATTAATATTAAGTATGCTCGATACCACGTGATATTATTTATATTATTTGTAGCTTTTACATATGTTGGATCTCTCTCTACCTTTGATCTTTATTCATGAATTGTAAAACATATTCATCTCTAGGAATACTTACATTTTGCTCTATGCGCTTATCTATGTGATTAACTGAAGATGACTTAATTTTACATGCTTTCACATATATTTTCGATGATATTTGTTGTACAAATATACATGTAATATGATCTAACGCATTGCCTTAAATCAAGCTCAGCTTGGTCATTGTTGCATCCTAAAACATCGGGATAGGAAAAATACATACAATATAAAAAACACAAATACCAAAGTATAAATCTTCAGGATGTCCAGGATACAATTTACAAATTTGATGAACACTGATATCTGGAAATCCATAGTTGAGATCAGGTTCCATGGAGGAGTAAGCATCACCTGTTGACCAGTCACATCCGCCGCGATTCCAGTCAAATACAAATGAAATAAGTGAGAAAAAAATCTCGTAATATCTTAATATAATTACATCGTGTGGCGAATTGAAGAAAGAAAATGCAATCTGAGCCAAACCGCAGGAAATAGTTTTCAGGAATCTAATTGTTAACAAATTTAGGATTTATTTTTGTTTTGTTTATCTTTTATATATTTTGTCCTGAAGTAAGAAATAAAGGATTTTAGTTTCATTTTATCATAACGACCTAGCTTCACCTACCGCTTGCAAATAAACACGATACCGACAAGAGAGGAGACCAGATTAATGACTTGTAGAGCTCTTCAAAGGTGTTATTTTACAACAAAAATGAATCACTGATTCCTATTCATTTTTATTAGATCTATTTCAATCAATATTATATTGAATATAGTTATGATTTATCGTATTCAAAAGGCACTTCCGTTTTATCGAAGCTTCTTGGGTCGAACGTATGTACACCCAATTTTCTATCTCGTAACCGTGAAGAGCTCGCTTCGTTCGATCATCAGATTGTGGTGTTTAAGGTCAGATTTAGCGTTAAGTATTTCCGGGTATAGAATATCGATGTCTATTTCAAATAATTGCTATCTATTATTATTCCTTTTATCACACACAGTTTAAAAATAAACATTTAGGTAAATAAGTCATTCAAGGTGATTTGTTACTATTTATGTCCATAGTTAATCGATTATACGCATCGTATGCCGTCTCCGGTTCTTGCTACTAGTTCCAGCGCCATGTTTGTTTGTTTTTTTTAATTTGTTTAAACATTTTCAATCATATGGATACTGGTTTGTATAACATGTTTCATAATAGAAATATGATAATAACATTTGAAACACGACAAAAATATGTGTGAATATACATTAAGTGCGTACAGAAAAGAAGTTTAAGAACATTACTCCCCGGAATGTGGTAAAAAAATGCACACTCACGCGCTCGCAGACAAACGCACACATTATAATTAAACGCAAATAAGCACATGCCTACAGACACGTACTCGGATACAAAAACCTCTAGATCAAATAAAATTAGGTTAGCTTCGGCCACAGGTAAAATGATCTTATCAACTTTTTATACCTCAAAATCAGAAAGCCAGAAAGGTGACATCGAGTTTACCTCAGTTGTATATCTTTGAAGAAAATAAACAAACAAATTTATAGATTGAATTTATTTGTTGCTTTAAATCAGTATTTTCATTAAATCATGTCGTCTATTTATGATCGATAAAAGGAAAATAGGAGGACGAAATCTGTATTAGATTAAGATAAGTAACGCGATAATGTAAAGGAAACATATTTTGTCCCCAAGCTAAGTGAATCACATCTCTCCATCGGTACATTGCGAGAAGTAATTTAGAAATAGTAGAGAACATTTCCATCTTGCCTCTATCTAAAGTTTTCTTTATTTCGATGATAATAAGTATTTGAAGACAATTGTGGTCTCCTAAATAAAAGGTTTAAATGTGATTGTATAGGATGTTTGGCTATATAAAAAGCAGATATCGGTCAAGTTGACAGTGTCAGTCAATGCCATAGAACCTTTAAAAAGTTAGGCTAGAATAGTTCAATATGTGAAAATTTCCATCTGCGAATACTTCAGGTACGTGCTAATTTTCATTTCATCTTTGTGACAATATACTTCTGAGGTTTTTTCCCGTAACTACACCAGCTTTAAAATGCTTTGTAGAAATGTTAACTTTATGGATTTTGAAAAAAGCACCACAAATTTACGGACGGTAAAATAATCTTGTTTGTGATTACTCTATCTCACTAAATGAAAATTTGAGTTACCTGTTCGATAGGGATTGTTGAGTCGTCTGCACCATTTGTGATGATTTTTACTCACTGATTTCATTTGAATTCGACTGTGGACTCACGGCGTGTTTGACCAGTCAACAGGGGATGCTTGCTTCTTCATGGCACCTGATCACACTTATGGCTTTCCAGAGGACCGTGTTTGTCCAATATGCACCATATCTGTATATCCATCCTGGACACCCCGAATATTTTTATTTTGGTATCTGAGATTTTTATATTTATACTAAGCTTTAATAAACTCTTTAGAATCTGTGTGTGTGAAAGTTGTAGCATATTTGAAATCCAGTTAGTCATGAACTTTAACCCCCAAAATGGATTTGCGTTACAGTGAATCTATCTTGTCTAACAGGCGAATTTTCTACACCTATTACTCAATTTTCTACAACGATATCATGGATGATATATTCTGAAATATATGATATGGCAAAAAATAAATATTTAAATATTGTCATTACAATTTTCAAATAGTTTTACAGAAATACTCTGTCACTGTTCAAGTATTTTAAGTCCGAGGATTCTCTTTCACAGGCTTCTATCACAAGTCATTATCCGTATAAGAAATTACGCCATGGATAAATAATGTATTTTGTAGACTATCAATACATGTACATCATACCATGTGCAAACTCAGCATATTTCATTTCAAGGGCAAATGCAAATGCAAATTCTAACCTTGCAAATCCAAAACCATTTTATGGATACTACTACTACTACTACTACTACTACTACTACTACTACTACTACTACTACTACTACTACTACTACTACTACTACTACTACTACTACTACTACTACTACTACTACTACTACTACTACTATTACTACTACTGCTACTACTACTACTACTACTACTACTACTACTACTACTACTACTACTACTACTACTACTACTACTACTACTACTACTACTACTACTACTACTATTACAACAACAACAACTACTGCTACTACTACTACTACTACTACTACTGCTACTACTACTATTACAACAACAACAACTACTGCTACTACTACTACTACTACTACTACTATATACTACTACTACTGCTACTACTACTATTACAACAACAACAACTACTGCTACTACTACTACTAATACTACTACTACTACTACTACTACTACTACTACTACTACTACTACTACTACTACTACTACTGATAATTTCAACACTTATTGCAAACTCATAATCCAAGTACATATAGAATGTTTCCTAGATGCAAAACTCTTGCTAAATTCCGAAAAATTGTATACACTGAAAATGAATTATAAAATAATGAATTTTGAAAATTTTAATATAACATAGTCGATTTTGTATAGAAGATAATAGTGTTTATGTTCATCTCTTCCTTATTGTGACATTACATGTCTATTAACTGTAAACAGTGAAAATTAACAGGACAGGTCTTTCCTGTACGCAAGTAGGAATCATAATAATACAGTCTGTCATTGATGATGATTCAAATATTGAGAAAACACGGACTTAAAGCTCAAGGTCTGTCATCTATTGTTTTTTCCATATATTATCATTATAAGCTTGAGTTGAAAACGTAAAGTCGTGTACTCTTTTGTTCCGTTACCAATATTTCTGTTTTGATTAATAATAAGTAAAGGTAGTCACTCAGTAAAGTGATTCAGATTCAATTCTAAATATAAAAATGTTGAATATTATCACATTGATTGGAATTTTTCGTATCCAGATTAAAGTTGCCAGTATAAAGTAGTAAGTTTTATTCCCGTTGCCGAGTCATATATACGACTTTAAAAATTGACGCCTCTTCGGGGGTGGGTTGGGTGGGGGTTGGTGGGGTCCATTTAGATGAAACTTACACCCGAATCTGTATGTACGGTAGGCGTGGAGGCACGATACATACCATTGGTCTATGCACCTATTACATCGCATTATATCCCTCAGCAGGCTTCATTTTATATTCTCATATCTTATAACACGAAATGTCTATAATAAGAAGGATGGATTGTTTGCATTTAAGATACAAAGTAACACGCTTTAGCACTTAGGATGGATGACAGAGGGATGTTTAGTGTATATAATAATTATATTACTAACTTGTTCCCAGTGTAATATTAGTAATTCAATCTATTTATAATAGAATTAGTAAATCCATCGCATCAATTATTATCGATGTACTGATCATTTGGTTTAGTGACTCCGTTTCACATACCATCCAGCCAGTTGCCTCCGCAGTCTTGTGTAGGTGTTTGTTGAAACTACTTTTTATATAAAAACTGAGAATATTTATATAATGGACTATAAACTCCAATACCTGTTTTTCTCGATTGCCTTAGTAGGATTTATTTTTAGATGGAGTCATATTGTAACGATATGATAGTAATCTATAACAATAACCGATTAATGTGTGTAACAAGTGACGGTCATCCTAGGTGAAAAGTTAATCAAAATCATGGACGAATGCTGGACTTCATGATTAACCCTATCAAACATTTTCCGGTTTTACTCCTATTATAAGCACGTCCCTGTGAAGCACTGTACGTATGTGAATGCGTGTGGTTTAGTCTGATTCGTATTTTGACAGTTATTTTGTGTGAAATAACCAACTCCATTTTGCTCAGTTTAACATTACGTAACATTTCTCTAGCTGTACCAATGAGGTACAAAGTATTCCGAATGACATTGAATTAGTTGCAGAGCTGATAAAAACTATACTAGAATATATCAGAGTTGCGATGCAAACTATCTACATTGTTCTAAAACCTTTGGTGTTATTGTTTAACATATGGTATTATTCTGATGTAGGGAAGTGGATTTAGTTACACCGAGGAAACAAAAAGCAAATGTTGACGTCATAAAAAATATCAGTGAGAAGTGTGGTGTACATCTAAAGTTATTGGACAACAGTAGAATATCTAGATCACTCATTCACGAGATATGTTTCTGGGAATCAGCTGGTACCTCGGCAGGATTATATGGTTATTACCAATAGTGACGAATATCTGGATCTTAGCGTCTCTAGCAACGACGTCAGTATTGCTTTTATTATTTAAATCATATCATAAGATATTTCTCATTATTTCTGTTTTTTGTATTTCTAACTTTATTCATATTGTGTAAGTATTTCAATTTATTCAGCTATCAATGTCCAGATTATTTATCTTTAAAGATGATCTTTGACAGAAGGTGTGTGTGTGTGTGTGTGCGGGCGATGTCAAACAAATTATATTCGTATAAATGTAAAAATAAATTAAAAAAAATATGATGCGTTGAGCATGATAAACATAAATGTCTTTACTTCGATATTTTCTTTATGTTTGTTTGTAAAGTTTATTTCAGGGATTTATCTGATACAATACTTCCTCTCACCTCGTGGCATCTTTATTGAAATTTTAAAAGCATTAAAATAAAAGAAAATAGTCAGTTAAAAGACAATTTGCTATAGATAAAATAATGAATACAATTTTAAAAAATCCTGTGAAAAAACAAATTAAATGTAGGTTATCCCCGATAATTTAATTTTTTAATCACAATAATACCTGATGCTTTTCATAACTCCGGAATGCATTGATATAGAAACAATATGCGATGAACGAAAAGTAAACATAGTTTCAATTATTTCAAATGACATTATTAATGAATAGATAAGTAATATTTATATTAATCGACTTTATAAATTGCATTTTTTTATTTTACCGATACCAATATATAGTATCAGTCCTGTTCACATTCAATATAAATATATATACAATGTTTGTTCAATAGCCCCCAGAAAGTTACAAATCCTTTAGATTTCGAATTATAGCCGGGGTTCGTCATCTGTGTGTATCGCCTTGTATAGCAATGGAATGTAAAATAGGAAATTAATCCACTTAAGCTTGGACAGCTGAAATTTCGCCTGATAGTTAAACCGACACGACTGACTGAAGAGGACTTCACGATAGATTGTGGACTGTCGGAGATAGTCTAACTGTCGGAGATAGTCTAACAATCTGTTGGTAGATACAGTTTATCCGATTTTTTATCTACAAGGCATCTACAAACTAGTATAACTTCTGATCCAAGGTCCATACAAAATGTCTGTGCTTTATATATACTTATATTTCTCTAAACTACATGCATCGTAATCGATCCATTTTCATTAACATAAGGATTCAATACGTTTAATCTTTATCTCTACGACCGAGTTCTTATGTTCGAAATTCTATTCACCGCTATCGAAACATTCAATTATTGTGAATGCGTGAATGACCAAGTGGTTCGGACGTCGAGCATAGGAGCCGGGCGGTTGGTGCCGTAGGCCGAGAGTTCGAACGCAGCCGGGGCATGATGAGTTTGTAGCTGCCTTGTTATTTCTATTTCTGTAATTGCGCTTTATATATATATATATATAATTATATATATATATATATATATATATATATATATATATATATATAATATATATATATATATATATATATATATATATATATATATATATATAATGCAATTCATAACAGTTAATATGTATTAAGTTAGTTTACACTTATCTCAACTATTATTTTAAACAATGCAAAATCCTTACTGCCTTTTAAGATCTGTTACTGGTCAGATCTTTAATTTATTTGAACAATTTATCCCAAAGAATAAGATGTTCAACATTGTAAACAAAATAAAAGTTATCTTAAGAAACTGTATTTTCCAATCAATGGTGATAGATTTAAAAAGATATTTTGTCCTTACTGCGACATAATCGTGTAATATGAACTTAGGCAGTGCAGTTCCTATTGTAAACACATGCGGGGAAAAAACATCAATCGAGAATATATCCGGTCTCAGTAGGGCAACAAGTTTCGCGCAAAATGACGTAACAGTTAATTTATGGCGTCAAATATTTAGAAATATTTAGCAATTCCGGTGTTACTATATCCACGCAGAATTTTGTGGTTAAGATAATAACCAAAATAATACATGACTTTTAATACTTTTACACTTTTGGTGGATCCTGGATTTTCCGTTATCACGCCAGTATGTTCCGTACAGAGGCCTAAAACCTATGATCTATCTAAAACATGAAAATGTATAACATATAAAGTACTATGATCATCAATTAAGTGTGTTAATTATGGTCCTTAATTGATTTGTAATTATCAAAATTTATAGAACAATTAACTGAGATATCTCAGCTGTCCAGAAAATTGGGATTAGTTTGTGACAGGTGGCATTTAAGGTATAGCCTAATTAATTAGCATAGATAAACTAAACTCCTGCAATTACTGAGATTAATAAAATGTTTACAACAATATTAACAATTAGTATCATTACTGAAAGTACAGAAACTGCATAATTAAGGTTAACTGTTCAAAATATCTAATTCTGAATTCAAATGTACAACTTAATATGTCCGAAAAATTGATATATAATTTTTCTTGGTCACATTACCATGAACGTAGTCTGCAGAACGTTTGCTAGTACAATAGTTAAGTAGTTTTAGAAGATGATTTTTAGTGTTCATGGAGACTATAGTAATTTCTATTCATTAAGTTCGCTAAGCGAACGGCCTTCGTCCATTCGATGTGCACTCTGTGATCTCGCTAGCCCCTCTCTAAGTATATGGGAGAAATATAGCATTATATGCGTATGTATGGAGCGACATTTTTGACTCGATAGTAATCTTAATTGTTTGTGATGTTTTATATATGGGTCGTTTCTATAATAACCTTTCTCCTGCTGGCGATAGCCATGGAACAACAAATTCCATATAAACATACTCAAGGCAAGGTCGTATACAACCTGTAAATAAAAGTAAACAATGCCTGAACAATATGAAACAAACATAGGTAGGCCAATACTAGTAATTTGAAAAAAATATTTCAATGATCAGTTTCTGAGACTGAATGGCTAAGCTGCAGATCAAATCCAGTTTGTACTGTTTCATCTCAGGTCCCTTGTAAAGGCTAAAGCAATATTTTTATTTTAAAACAATAAATGAAATAACTGATGTGCAGTTACTATGTCAACCACTACCAGAAAAAATTGCAGTACTTTTACTACACTATTATCAATGTACTTACAAAATGTACGTCTCTCTGGAAATTTTAGTAAAAATATCGGGGTGCATAGCATTTGTCCGTATGAGCGAAAAATCCGGATACTCGGCGTACGGATAAAACGGTTTCAAACTGTAGTTATTATAACGTTTACAGGGTATGCAGTAATATTTTTTATCTTTCAAGCAAAACAACAACCGGATACCTCTGTAACATTAGACCTGTCACTTCATTGACATCAGTTTTGTAAAGTATAGGTCATTATTTATGGCACTTCTGTGGTATCTGGTTATTTCCCTTATGTGTATAACTTTGTATATGATTCTCATTTCAGGTACAGTATATCAGTTGCTCTTAATCATACAGTGGATGATATTCCAAATATCAGGTAAGCTGAAAGTAATATATTGAATGAACACACAAAAACATGAAACAAATGACAGACAGACAGATAGACAGACAGATAGACAGACCGATACACACACACACACACACACACACACACAGTCATGAAAGCTTTAACCTAACTACATACCGCTGACTGTTTGTCTCACCGAATATTAAGTAAACCGAAAGTAAAACATTTAACACTCAAATACATGTCAAATGTATAACACACAAATACACATACATCATTTTATTATTATTTCTTCCCGTGTAGTTCTGTATGTTAATATTTCTTTCTAAAATGTCTTTAATTTCATGTAATTACTCCGTTTTCATGACATAATTATGTATACCCTTTATCGTTATCATAACGCATTATGTAACGTGCATAGGGGGTTTCCCCATCGAAGAAACTGCAACAATCCATCCAAATGCTGACTCCGCTCGCTGTTGCTTACCTTCAGTACATGAATATAAACACCAACCGTCCCAGTCACAAAAGCTAGCCATTAGACAAGACATTTAATGAGATATAAGCTGTCACAATGATTATTTTTGTCCCCTGACATATAGTCAAATATGATAAAATGTGTGTTCAAATACATTATCAGATAAGTAAAACGTTGTAAAAGATATTCTTGTCGAAGTTATTTGTGTTATTAGAATGTAAGTTTTCCCGTACCTTAAAAAATCCCGCTGTATTTCCGTATGCAATGACCTTTCAGATAAACTCTTTCGCCATATCAAATGTACTTCGTAATTCGGCCAGGGGATCTCGGTCTTTTACGCGCTCGGACTATATTAAAGTAGGCTGATTTTTATGTGTTCTATATTTATTTTTAAAATACAGGACGTGAATTTTATCAGAAAGTGCATGTATTATATAAAATATATGCTTTTTAACGCTATTTTAAATAGCTAAAGAAAATCGGAGGAATATATGAATAAATATATCAGGTCACTAAAAAGAACTTTTTCCCGATCTTTAATGTTACCCTGAATGCTGATGTTGGCAAAATCAAAACAATATAACTGTGATAAATATGTGTGCGTACCTCATGTTTTACAATTGTGCCGCCATGTCCGTTGGTGTTGGGCAGTTCACGATCATATGTGTCAAGAATGATAATGCCGAGAATGCGATGGGACGAGTTAAAAATGGGTCGAGATCAACCGATATACCCGGCACGTGGACAATTTCAGAGACGAATGTTTTGAAACAACGAAAAAGACCAACTTTGCCTGATTTAGGTATGAAATGATGATGTACGAAAATAAACGCAAAGGGTAATAAGAATAGAATGTATATTAACCGCAAATAGCACGTATTTATTGGTCACTCGGTAATCGTCGTAAAAATCACCGAAAGTAAATTTGCAATGCTCAAAGTATGTCGGACAAAAATAACTGATATTACGTGTCACGTTCGGCAAGATTGTTGCAATTTTACACAAACATTTGTTATTATAACCACCAGATGGTCTCTTTGGAATATATATGAGATGGGCATGTAAAAGTTTTCACCCACGACATCTCATATCGCTTTAATTTGTCTATATCGGTGACACTAGAAGTTTTAATCTAAATACAAGTCACTGACTAAACTGTTTGCTTGACAGTAGTTTTAAAACGGAATTGATACTAATCCACTTGTTCCCACTTCCGGTGTCTCGGTGAAATCAAATTATACGTGTCATTATCCTTGTTTGTTTAATGTGTACAATTAACTATCTGACAGTACAGAGTTTTTATTTCTCGTTTACCAGAATGAATGTTTTGCTAAATGACAACTTGTATTGTTTGACGGTCATGTGATAATATCACGAAAACATCCCACGACCAATATTAAAAATCTATGCATTCAATAATTACTTTTGTGGAGTGTCTATAATGTCCCTCATAAAATAACTAATGCTTTTATTGTAATGATTTCATACTGCCTAGCTGAGAAACTTTTATTTGTAAATATATTCTTTATTCATCACTCTTCGGCATATATATTTTTATTAGTATAAATCAATCACATTCTGATTTTGTTAAAAATCTAATTTTTGAATATCAATGTTGAAAAAGTTGTTATGTTCACTTTACACTTTAATTTTGTATAGTCAGAAATAATATGTTCACATTAAGCCCAAAAGTAGTAGACTCAAAACTTTAGAGAGAGATGCCATAGCCTAAATTTGAGTCGAACGTCAGTTCAGTTATATGTAGCAGTTCTTACCCGATACAGAAAGGTATAAAGCACATAAAAGAATGGCAATATTACAGTTTTGTCGCCATTTTCAATAAGTTTTTCAGAAATAAAGTTCATTATAACTTTTTATTGGTGTCAGATATTCCTCAAAACAATTTGTAATTCTAGAATTTAGATGTTCAGTCTAACAACTCACGCTTTTGATTTTTTTAAAATACTTTTTAATAGTTAAGGTATACCAAGAATTAAGACCTCGTTTGAAGCAACATCAAAGCCTTTTTATCCGGGTAACCGGTCTACATATAATTAGTGGAAGCATCACAAAGTAAAGTATCTACTGTTTAATCGGTTTCATTATTAAATATGTAAAATACAGTAGTCATTTTTATAAAAATTCGTCTCGTAAAATACAATGATTTGGACAATTTCTACGTCAACAGGGGATGCTTACGCCTCCATGGCACCTGATGCCACATCTAGATTTCTAGAGGTCCGTGTTTATCAATTATTTGCCAAATTTTTATATTGTATCCTGGAAATCTTGAAGATTTATAATTGCTATTTGTGATTTATACATTGTATTTCAAAATTTGTAAATTTAAGAACAAGTGCGTTCTAGGTTTGTACCGGCTATATCTTCCCCAATGGTCGTCTGTATTATGTAATTGTAATCCAACGTCTCAAGGAGTACTGCTTGTACAACTTCATCTCGTAATTAACTGACTAATTAATCATTTTAATATCACTTTCTCTTTCGAAAATATATTTAAAATTAGAGATCTATCTATCTATCTATCTATCTATCTATCTATCTATCTATCTCTGCTTATTTTGATTTCCTTATTAATTGAAGCATTTTACACATTCACAAAGAAAGTAGATTATACATTTATCTTTTTTTTTCGTTCAAGTGTCGTCTCTTAAGTGTCACTTCTAAAATATTCCTTAGACCGTTCTAAATTATCCTGTACTTTAATCCCTCTTAAATACTGATATAAGTTTACTCAGTTCGAAGTAATCCAAGTTTTGATGGTCATCTGAAATACAAATCTGTCAGTTCACCATATTTGGTATACATGTCGCCATTTCTGTTGAGTCATTTGATTGTGTACTCTACGATTGATAAGTTATTCACATGACAGAAACAATTTTGATACTATAAATATAAAAATATAAAAATCTCAGATACCAAAGTATAAATCAATAGGATGTCCATGACATAGATACAAATCCGGTAAAAATGGACAAACACGGACCTCTGGAAACCAAGAGGTGGGATCAGGTGCCATGGAGGAGTAAGCATCCCCTGTCGACCGGTCACACCCGCCGTGAGTCCACAGTCAAGTCCAATGAAACACGTGAGGAGTGTATCCTCGTCATAATTGGTAAAGACGTCTCAACAACCGCCAACGAAAAGGCAACTCAACATTTCACTTAGTGAAACAGAGTAGTCGCAAACAAGACTATTATACCGACCATAAAATTTGCGGAACGTTGACATTAAACGCGGTTTTCGATATCCCTGTGTTAATAATTTGTCAGTGAGTAGTTTTACCTCTGTATATGAAATATTCATATGTTGTGCACGCCCTGGCATATCGGATCATTTGTGAAATATAAACTCCATATGCAGGTGACTGAGGGATATTACTACTTAAATGTGGAAAATTTACGATGGGAAAGCCGAAATCGTCGCGTTTATCGTATAGCTTAGTTGCTAATTTCCCGTCTGTGTTTATATTAAGTAAAATGTCTAAGTATGAAGCGTGTGTACTTGATTCTGTTGTATCTTTAATTTCTAGTTCGCTGGGATATATCGCATTGACATATGTATGAAAATTGTCATTATTAATTGACAAAACGTCGTCGATATATCTAAATGTCAAATTAAAAGACACCGCTAATTTTTTCTTCTTTGGATTCAGCAGTTTCTGAATGAAGTGTGCTTCGTATGAATAAAGGAACAGGTCGGCCAATAAAGGAGCACAATTGGTTCCCATAGGAATGCCGACAGTTTGTTGAAAGACCACGTCTCCGAACATTACAAATATATTGTCTGTTAGAAATTCCAGCATGATTCGAGAGACCTCTCGCTCGCGAAAATAAAATTATCGCGTAATGTAGTATGATGACAGTAATTAGTATGTCGAATTCGAAATTGCGAAAATATAATCTCGCGAATAAATCTAGAACATACATATCGCGAAACTAAAGTCCGGTGAACATTTCCGAATTAACTGTATAGTTAAATGTGCATTCTGTCTGTTTTACAGTCAAGAAGTGATATAATGAACAATAATACATGTATATTATTGATACTTAGAGGGGAATTAGCTGTTTTTTCAATTATTGTTTTCTCATTTTTCACAACTTAGATTGATATACAATAACAAAAAAAATACCAAACCTTACTATTTGATTAAGAATGCCACATTGGGCGTGACTTTATTTTCACCAAATATATATTTATAAACTATATATCTTATTTGTTATTGTAAGGGGGGGGGGGGGGGGGGGGGGGGGGGGGGGGGGGGGGGGGGGGGGGGGGGGGGGGAAAAACACAGCAAGTACAAGTAGCAAAAGAAGAAAAACTTTGTGTGTAGAAAAATGCTTGAGTGTAAAACACAGCTAATGCCCCTTTAATTCTTTTATGATAAAATGTGTTTTTATTATAGCGACACTGGAATCATCGTCCCAGAGCGAGGGATCTTTTCATTTTGTATAGTTGTTTCGTCAATATTGCGTAAGTATATCATAACAGTTCTATTTTAAAACTATGACATATAGTACACCGAAATGTTAATGTCCCTCTGTCCGATACTCACTTAAAAACATTTCTAATCTGAATATTTTATATTGAATTTCATATTGTTGTCAATCGTGAAATCAATATTCAGCTTATGAAGGGAAAATGAAGGAACATATACTGAAATTGTTGGGATAAACATCTCTGAATCTGATATTTGCATATTGCAATAACCTACATTTGCTGTAAGTTGGTATCTTTATAAATATTGGTATCATGATTGCTTGTGAGTTTTAAGGACCTTGGCCCGATAGAGATTAGATACATTTTTTCGATCACCAATTAACGACATTCACGCTTTCGTAATCAAATATAATCAAATCTATTGGTCTTTTTGAGTTATTTACATACATAAATAACAGCCAGAGTCATGTTTGAGCCAAAGGTTAGCAAAAGGTCTCAGTGGGGGTAGCTGGTGTCACTAGGTCACTCCCAATAAATGCCAGGGAATGCCTACCGTTTCATTAAGGTTCTGCCATATGCCACACCTTCTCATTGGTGGCACTGGTAATACTTCGATAGCTGAGTGGCAGATATCTCCAGAGCTTTCCATTCACCAGATCCTGTGAGTAAAGGAAAGTTGCCCCAACAGAAAACCATCAGCCCACCAGATTTGGGTTGAAGCTGGACTAATCACCCAACACCGTAAAATCTTTATAATTATTGATTTCGGATACCCGAGTTGTAGCCAAATTACAAGTAAAGGTTCAACTATCGCATGGCAATACGAAATATGGTTTCAAAAAAGAGAACAAAACAACAATTTGCTTGGAATTACGATATTTCCATTAACAATGATGAAATAATTCATTATGTTCACATATGTTTTTTACATTCAGTGGAAAGTAATGCGGAGATGAGATTTTTGTTTGTGGACAAAATTTTCCAAATGAAGAAAGCTCCAGTTCGTTGGAGAAGGATAAACTTCGCGGGTTTATGTGTGGGGCTGATGTCAGCGTTTGGTTTGGTTCTCGTCGGTTGTTTTCAGGTATGTTTTTCTTTCAAAGTTGTTTTTATTTTGTTTGTAAACCTGTCTTGGAACTGCCATAAATATGTTCTTTTACCATGAAGCACAACATTTGAATGAAAAATCTACTGATATTTCAATTTAGAATGTGGAAAAATTAAACTTCTTTAACCTTAAAAGCAATTTCATTTTGTTCAGTTAATATCCTTCAAATCTATGGAGTAGGAATGTACTTTATTTAGAAACTGGCACCTCGGAACAAATAAGCCAGTACAATATATTAAGAATGATGACCCAAAATCAAAATAACAAAATTAGTCCATTTTACAAAAATTCGCGCATGGTCCAAAGAATTACCCGTATTCTCTTAATCTTCAGAATGAGGGTTGAAATTACAAGAGTTACACACAAAACCTAAAAAAATACCGCTTCTATCGATATGATTGAAAGATTTAAAACAATCGATGACATTCTGGTAGGCGCACTATGTTCTTCTCATTTTATGTACATTTTCAGCACACTCAAATGTTGACGCGACACCAGAAAATGTTCTGTTGGTAACTAATTAATTTTCAAATTATTCTGATACAATACTAAACTACTTATATCATATTTATATATTACCCCAAAACTCTGATGTACATTTTTATAAACACATTAATAGGTTTCAGATGGGTGATTCTCTAGTACGTCCTACATTAATTTTGGAAATCTTAAAGTCTTTATAGCCAAACTTTGAGCCGACCCCCATTTAAAATCAAATCTAGGTATTACTAAAATAAGTAATATCTTTATATCTTGACAAATTGTGGGTAAAAAGCAAAATAACACAGGATTGAAAAGAGGAATTATGTCTGTTATCCTCAACTCTGTACTGTTTAAGTATGACATTGTGCTGTTGTTTATAATACAAAATGTTGTAAAAAGAATAAATGATTTGTTTTAGTTTTTAAATGATACACGATTCAGTTGATGTACTTTATTTACTTCTGGGTTACAAAAGACCCCCAGTTAACGACTGCAAATTAAAGAGTTTGGATCGCTTAAGAAACAACGTATTTGTCATGTTTGAATTTTTGAATTTACTAGATGGGTGGCATTGAGGTATAGTTTTACTTAATTCGACATACATATTTGTAGGTGTATATAAGCTTAAATGCACATCACAATAGACAACTAATCAACGTATAAATAAATAAACAAATGTAAACTACTGGTACACCATCTTTTCTAATGTAATGGGAAATGTATATTCTATGTCTGCATTACGTAGCAGGAAGCGCTGACTGGCCAGCAATAATTTGATACAAGGTATACAAGGCTAAACCTTCAATTTCCTTCCCACTAGCTCAAATTCATTATTTTAAAATTTAGATATTTTGGTAAATAAAGCGTTTTTCAAACAAGGGAAGGGTTGTGTCTTCTGTAAATTATTTCGTTTCAGTACTTTCTAAATCTCCGTAGTTTAAAATCATTCGTTTATGTAACACTGTGCATTTCATGAAGTTAAGCCAATGTCACACACTTTCAACGATAAACAGCGTTTTGCTTTTGAGATATATCAGTCAGTGGAATCATGGCTACTGGCATATGATATCATTTAAACATGTTACGTAATTTGTAAAACACCATGAAGTGAATATCGTAAGAAATTGTTTATAACTGATTCTCGAAATTACTTATATAACTCTAACGGTTGATGGCATTCAAAACAATGTACATGTATATACATTGCTGAGGGTAATGTTTGACAATAACTAGTCGTTACCTTTTATTTAAGATCTTTGGTAAGTTATTTGTTGTATTCACCGTTGTCACAATGTTTATAAGATGTATTAGTTTTGTAACTTTATTTTTCAGTGAAATACATTTTATGTTTGTAGGTCGACGTATATAGGTCACCCCATTATTTGGGATCTTTTCTTTGTTTTGTCGTTGCTACTGGTTACTTATGGTTGCAGACGATTTTAACATGGAAGATGAGAAATTTGACTGAGAGGTACGCGGATGCAGAAATAAAGATCACGATTAGAAGTTCCATCTGGATCTGGCAGATAATCAACACTGCTTTAGCTACAATATTTCTTCTTCTTTGTATCCTTTTAAAAAGTTTCGTTATTTTATCGTTTCTTGATATACCAGCTGGGAGATTAACGATCATACGATTAATGGAAATATAAACATAACAATTTGACATAAAATCCGGAATACCTCGATAATTGTAAATACAGAATCATGACAGAAAATGTTAATGTTTATCGTTTACCACTATCGGCCATTGGCTTACTTAAGCAATCGATAGATGGCTAAAATTAAATAAAAAAGATTTGTTCAACACGTTTAAATTATCCATTGTATAAAAGGTCTTTGTTTGATGCCTGGTAAGGTGCTATAATAATTATATCTTATGATAGACAGGCATGTCCCAAGTACAGATGTAAGGTTTTCAGGGACCAGATATCAAACGGGAAACAAATATTGCATATCAAAATTATCGATTACTTGACAAATGACTAATCTGCGAGTTAATCTTGGTGATAGATGTGTAACATATTTGTTGTAAATGTTTGGGAATTCCAGTTTAATATATTATCATAAAAAATGTTTTATTAATATCAAATATAAGCCTTTCATCTATAGGAAACTCATATAACGAAATGTCAAGACATATATTTGTTAGAATTTACAAAGAGTGGTATGGGAATTTCCTAATTTTACATTCTCATTTATATAATGGATACGATTTTATATAATTTTATCATGGCTTTTACGACAGAAGATATAAAGTAAGCAGATGGTGTAATATATTGTTAGATTTCTAAAATGTCTGATGGGTGCATAATTTTAGGAATAGATGAAATTGCATTGGGCATTTATGAGAAAAGAATTCAGACTTATTTCTGTCAAACAATTATACAAAACCACTTATCTCGGAGGTATATCAGTTATAAAATATTTGAATTTATTTCTGTTCTTTTCTTTAATACATTACAACTTTTAAGTTTCATTACATTATAGACACGATGTATTCTTTAATTCTTGTTCAGTTACTGTGTCAAAATCAACATTTAAAATACAGGAAACTCTTGAAATTGGGTCAAAATTTGTAAGTATCTGTCTTATATACTCAACAGAAATATGTTTACAATTAACATATATATATATATATATAAATATATATATATATATATATATATATATATATATATATATATATATATATATATATGTATATATATTACGATAAATGTTAATTGTAAACATCTCTCTCTCTCCATATATATATATATATATATATATATATATATATATATATATATATAGAGAGAGAGAGAGAGAGAGAGAGAGAGAGAGAGAGAGAGAGAGATTAATATATTTTAAGTCCCGCAATTCTTAAAATGGTTGACGTTATAAAATTTGTAAGAGTTACTTCCCTTTTCATAGCTCTAACGATCATTGCCTTAGTTGTTGCTGTTCAGTCTGTGAGAATCTGATGTTCTTTCTTTAGACATAACACAAAGATGCAGATTGCTCTATCCACACGACAGCATTTTAATTGAAGTTGTCATTGCCAACTTTGCTATCAAAATCTATTTCTATTCTTAATTCATAATTTACGGCTGATAATTTTATCAAATTTATTATTTCAAACTTGATTTTCACAAAGTTTGTTTCTGTTGTATTGTAGTTCAATGATACAGATTAGTAAAATTAGAATTCTAAAAATTGTAATTAGGTCATCAAAACCGAAAGCAAATATCATTGCAATGTTCTCATATGCCCAGAGTCCGAAATAACAAATTTACTCAGTACGCAAGCTCAGGTAAAATTTTTATGATGAAAATACTCACAAGTTTTGGTGCAGTTGGGCATTTTTGTGTAATTACTATTAAATAACGATGGAAATTGTTGATCAGTTCAATATACGTTTAGAAATACTACAATAATTTGAGTGGATACTCAAAGTTTGAAACATACTTATGATATTTTTGTTTATTATTGAAAAATCAGAAATAATCCCAAATATATATTTTATATGAATGAAAAAATTGTGTTTCTATTCGGTGTCATCCCAAAGTTATACACATTTGATTAACAATACTAAAGTTATAGCTTTACAAACGAGGCCAGAACAAATGTTCAATGTGATTTATTCTGTCAATAAGACTTCATCAGTTGTATCTTACAAGGCTAAATAGAGGCTCTAACTGTTTTGTCGAACTCGTGAGATAAAACTTGACTATTGAGTAAATATGATGACTTTTAGGCCTTGATGTGATTTTTGAAAATTTCATAACGTGCCAAATATCTAACATTTGTTACCAAATATGGATATAAGATGCATTTTACAACTCAATCTGAGCAAATCTCGTCTCAGGTATTTAGACAGATTTGAGTCAATTAAATTTGGTAAAACTTTTATCCAGCTATTTCGACCTTTTTCCAGCGATGTCGCCATTATTATAATGAGCGAAAATGAGTAAGTAACTGAGTTGAATTTATTTTCTGTCAATTTTGTCCATATGTAGTATACAGAAACGAGAAAAACAGCAAAATAATAACTGTTATTACTATAAACAGTTTGTAACCACGATATTAATAGAATTTGCATATTAGATGTATTTTAAGACCGACTTTGACATCTCTTTCTCACAACAACCAGAAGGATATGAGTCACATACGACGTGGCAGGTCCTTTAGAGGTTAAGATTAAATATTCAGATATTTTTAAGGGGGTTGTCGCTGTAATTAAAGGCAAAATTAGAGGAATTCATTGCAGATTTTTTTTATTTATGAACCGATTTAGTTCATTTTTTAAACTTTAATAGAGCTCGAGCGATACAACTGTAATCTTGCCTCATGTTATCACCAGACAGACACTAAACACTTGGTCAACATTTTATAAGATGTATACATCGTATTTATTACTAAATTGTTGCCGTACACCTGCTCTCATCCAGATTGACATTCGCAATTGTTTTCCGTGTTGAAACCTTTATTTTATATATTACAAACATAATACCAAAGTTATAATGCTCAAGACGATCGTTTCTGTCAATTGAACTTCATCAGTTGTGCTCCAATTTTACAGAAAAGGTTTTCTTAAGGAAAAATGGTATAATACATGTCCAAAAAATAAATCTAAATGCATAGCCAAATCCTTCTAAGAGTAACCACTATAAATAGATGACTATTTTAACTGTCGAAAAGTTTTGAATTTAAATGGTGTTATGATGGCCAAATATTACTTTAGTATATGATTATCAGCTGGTATCGAAATACCAGGTAATAGGTTTATGTATTACCTCAGGAACTCAAACGGTCCACAAGCAATGGCAACGACTTAATGGTTATAACTATTATAAAAACAATGTGTATTTTGTGGTAGTCCAATGTATTTGGTCCTAATTAATTAATTGGTCCTCCTTCATGATACTCTACGGTAAATTATAATACTCTTTGTTATTTTTTACGTCTGGTACTTGAAATATATTTTCATTCTATTTTACAGGATACACTTCGTGACGTATTCCTCGTTTCAACATCCACTGAATGGCTGTTAACATTTTCAGTGATGTTCTTTCTACTTTCTTTTATTCCTGCATTTAGACACTTGAAAGAAATCAGGATTAAAACTATGTTTGATTTCGAAAAAAGTGTTTGCAACTCCATTGAAATAAGTTCACATAATATTGGTAACAGAGATTCAAATACAGGATTAAAATTTTGATTACATATGAAATGTTTTATACTTAATGCATTTTTACAAATAAACATATATAATAGCGATTTGCTGTTTGTTAAATATACGGAATGTCATACGTGTCATACAATTTTGATTCATTCAGATCGTCAACTTAGTTATCTCTGTGATTTCCATATAGCCCTCAGTGATTTTGTTGTAACATGAATACGAAATGTTCATATAAGTATCGCCTGACGTTGAAAACAAAATGAAAGCAGTTAACTACAAAACGAGCTGGTTGCAAGTGTCTTATTCGTTTATGTTAAATGTCGATTTCCAAAATCAGACTAAATTTGGGGCTACATAGAAAAGTAGTGAAATTAGTGTAATTTTAAAAATGTTGATCACGAAAAATATCGCAAAAACATAAGACTATGTTTCACACTCTCTGATTAAGTGATATGTAATACTGAAGATTGTGACAGTCATCTGCTTATTGGCTTTTAACACACTTTTATAATGTTTAAATATAAAACATCTCAGATGCTAAAAGTATAGTAAGCAAAGTATAAATATTTAGGATGTCCAGGATATAGATACAAATCTGGTAAAAATGAACAAAAACGGAACTCTGGGAACCAAGAGGTGGGATCAGGTGCCATGGAGGAGTGAGCATCCCCTGTCGACCGGTCACACCCGCCGTGAGTCCACAGTCAAGTCCAAATGAAATATAAAACTAAATCTAAATGAGTATGAAATCGCACGCTATTTTTTTTGCTAGTTGATTTGCTAGTTAAGGTGTGTGTGTGTGTGTGTGTGTGTGTATGTGTGTGTGTGTGTGTGTGTGTAGGTGTGTGTGTGTGTGTGTGTGTGTGTGTGTGTGTGTGTGTGTGTGTGTGTGTGTGTGTGTGTGTGTGTGTGCTATAACACAATTACAACACATGACTTATATAGTTGTAGATTCATGAGTTTTCTCCGCCTCATATTCTCTCTTTTCCGGGAAAATGGACTTTGACTTCACATGTAAAGTGTCTTGTAGTTGTTGTCCACGTGTCTCTGTTGACAGAAATGCACAGACAACAGAACCCACCATTAAAGCTGAACACAGGAAGTACAGCAGTCCCGGATAGATGTCGCTCTGAATAAATATGAAAACGTGATAACATCTAAAACCCACAAATCAACTATCTAATAAATAATTTTACAGAACAGGAGACATGCTAGATGATTAAATCTAAGCTTTTATCTTATGTTGTATATATTTATATGAAGCTTATAGAAAATGACAATATTGAAGTTAAAATATAAGATATTTATCTTTGTAAAAGAATGTCAGAATTAAAGGGGCATAGCTGTGTTAACCCAAAAAAGATTTCGATTTTTTTTCTTTTACTATCTGTACTTGTACAACAACAAATAAATGCTATAAACAGGCATAAAATCTTATATCTTATATATTATGTGAAAGTAATGGTTAGATCAAGTGTGGATAATACGATTAATTGGGAAATAAAGAATTTTTTTTATTCTTTCAGAGCACATTATCGCCGTTACCTTGACGACTATATTATTGCCTTATCTGATTACTGATGAGTTGGTATAGGACACAAAAATAAGATTTTACTGTTAATTCAGGGTCCAGTTGTCTTAGTTACTGTTAATTGTCTTAGTTACTGTTAGTACAGGGTCCAGTTGTCTTAGTTACTGTTAGTTATCTTAGTTACTGTTAGTACATGATCCAGTTGTCTTAGTTACTGTTAGTTATCTTAGTTACTGTTAGCACAGGGTCCAGTTGTCTTAGTTACTGTTAGTTATCTTAGTTACTGTTAGTACAGGGTCCAGTTGTCTTAGTTACTGTTGGTTACCTTAGTTACTGTTAGTACAGGGTCCAGTTGTCTTAGTTACTGTTAGTTATCTTAGTTACTGTTAGTACAGGGTCCAGTTGTCTTATTTACTGTTAGTTATCTTAGTTACTGTTAGTACAGGGTCCAGTTGTCGTTGTTACTGTTAGTTATCTTAGTTACTGTTAGTACAGGGTCCAGTTGTCTTAGTTACTGTTAGTTGTCTTAGTTACTGTTAGTACAGGGTCCAGTTGTCTTAGTTACCTTAAGTACAGGGTCCAGTTGTCTTAGTTACTGTTAGTTATCTTAGTTACTGTTAGTACAGGGTCCAGTTGTCTTAGTTACTTGATTTACAAATGTGAAATTGAAAACGCATTTCAATAAATGTATTTTGTAACGTGTCAGATATCCATCTGCCAATGTATTGTATATTTATCTCGCAATATGACATGTATATAACTTGTTGTCATAATATATCAAATATGTGATTTTGTTCACAATATGACAACTATATGCCTTGTTGTCACAAGATGTCAAATATTTGTAATTTAATCACATCTTTGTCACTGGTCAGATATTTGATTTTTTATACAACTGGTCATATATTTGTCTCCTTGTTACAACTGGTGAGATATTTAATTTTAATGCAACTGGTCAGATATTTGTTTTTGATAAACTGGTGAGATATTTATTGTCTTGTAACAACAGGTTAGATTTTTGTCTTCTTGGTACTACTGGTCAGATAATTGTTTTCTTGTTATAATTGGTCACATATTTGTGCTATTGTTATATAATTGATCAGATATTTTTTATACAACTAGTCAGATCTTTATTCTACATACAACTGGTCAGATATTTGTCTTTTTGCTTTCACTGGTCAGATATTTGTCTTCTTTCTACAACTGGTCAGATATTTTTCGTCTTGTTACAACTGGTCATATATTTATCATTTCGATATAATTGGTCCTATTTTTGTCTTTTTTCGTCAGAACTGGTCAGATATTTGTTACAAATTGTCGGAAATTTAGGTTTCCACCGGTCAGATATTTTTTAAACTAGTCAGATATTTTGGTCACAACCAGTCAGATATTTTGGTAACAACAGTTTAGATATTTATTTTAACTGGTAAGATATTTTGGTTACAACCGGCCAGGAACTTTGATAACAGAAATTCAGATGTTTCCTTAAACTGGTTAGATATGTTGGTTACAAGTCAGATATTTTGGTAACAACAATTTAGATATTATTTAAATTGGTCAGATTTTGTGGTAACAACAATTTAGCTATTTCTTTATTCTGGTCAGATATTTTGGTTACAACCGGTCAGATATTGTGGTAACAATTATTCATATATTTTTTTACATATGGTCAAAACTTTGTCTTCTTGTAACGAAGTGTTTGGCAGAGCTTGGCGTGGTCACATTTAATTCTCAAAAATTTATTTAACTGAAATCGAAATTAACTTCCAACCATCTTGAATTTGTTTGTTTGACTTACGCGTTGAATACGCTTTGTTTGAAATATCTTTTTTTTAAGGTCCACTCACAATGGATGTTTTGTTTTGATAATGATTAATCAAATGAATTATTTCGTGAAACATTGGGGCTCATTCGAGAAAGCTACCTATATAAACATGATCATTATTTGACCGTACAAGTAGAATATTCTTTAAGAATACATTTCAATGTAGATTTTGTGTTAAAAGATGACATCACCTGATGGTCGCGTTGTTTCAGAGGTAAACAGATAACTGTCTGGTAACTGAGTGACAAAGTCGTTGATAAAGAAACATTTACCATATATTTGACGGAATATCTGTCGTGTGGCAGTCAACATACAATTGTCTCAAAGAGATAAGATGTGCAAAACCAAATGCTTTGACGGTGTAATACATTTATATCGATTTCCAGAACCGTCAAATCCAAATAAAATATGTGGGGAACGAATCCTCGTCACAATTAGTACAGACGTCTCAACAACCGCCAATGAAAAGACAATTCAACATATCACTAATATATGATATATCTAACTTATTGTATTGTAATGGAATTTGAGTTACGAATATCCATTGGTACTTCTTCATTGTAAAAAAAAGGATAATAATAATAACATTAATCTTAATAATTAAAAAATATATAAATATATGATAATTTTCTTTATGCATTCATTATTAACGTATCAAATATGGCAATCAATATAAATACATTGTATACATAGCTTGACTATTCACATAAGGAAATAAATACCTACCAGAAATATTATTTGTGGAGCGACCATAGCACCTACTCTCGCTGCAGTGTTATGGAAGCCATATCCTAAATTCCTAGAAAGAAAAATTGGTTAACAGAACGGATTGAAATCATCACAGTAAATTTGTAATCGACATGAAAAAAGAATGTAAATTTCATGTTGTTTTTATATTGAATAGATTGCTTTATTTAAGTGTTGTTCTATGTGATAACGTTTAGGCGTATCGAAATTCAAGTCGTGGAGAGGAGAGGTGCTATACACAAAACAACGTAAAGTTAACAAATTTGACATAACGTAAAACAGATTTCACGAAACTTTCAGATCATACATTATTTTGATGTTGCGAGTCGTCTGCCAAATATCTTTATACTTGTATTCCGATGATAAGGTATCAAATTTTTGTACCTTAAAATCATTTTTCATTGTTTTTGTTTTTTTCTTTTTTGGAGGTGGACAATTTATAAAATGCATGAATGCTGATTAAAATGTTTTTTTATTGAAACATGAGACGGTAAATTAAACTTAGGGGCATCTTTTCTATCTCTAGGCTACATTTTAGAAAATATAATTTGATTCATAAGTTGTATAGCCATATTGACGTTCATACGGCCCTTCTGTTCTTCTTAATTACATTCACAGTTTTTGATATCGACAAAGCTTTGTGGTATTTTGCCTCAACTTAGATCTGAAGAAAGTGGCAATCTGCCTTACGTTAGAACTGTGGCAATACAATGTACTTCCATTTGCCTTACGTTAGAACTGTGGCAATACAATGTACTTCCATTTGCCTTACGTTAGAACTGTGGCAATACAATGTACTTCCATTTGCCTTACGTTAGAACTGTGGCAATACAATGTACCATTTGCCTTACGTTAGAACTGTGGCAATACAATGTACTTCCATTTGCCTTACGTTAGAACTGTGGCAATACAATGTACTTCCATTTGCCTTACGTTAGAACTGTGCAATACAATGTACTTCCATTTGCCTTAGAACTGTGGCAATATAATGTACTTCCATTTGCCTTACGTTAGAACTGTGGCAATACAATGTACTTCCATTTGCCTTACGTTAGAACTGTGGCAATACAATGTACTTCCATTTGCCTTACGTTAGAACTGTGGCAATACAATGTACTTCCATTTGCCTTACGTTAGAACTGTGGCAATACAATGTACTTCCATTTGCCTTACGTTAGAACTGTGGCAATACAATGTACTTCCATTTGCCTTACGTTAGAACTTTAATAGGACAAGCGGTGTTCTGTCTTACATCAGAACTGTGTCGATCCATTTCCGTTAATGCAACAAGCGCCGTTCTGCCTAACTTTGCAACTTTGGGACGTATTTCTAGTTATATAACATACGGCGTTATGTCTTACCTTACAACTCTGGGATAGCCGTATCTTACAACCGTAAAATAGCCTTACCTTGCAACCATGAAATAGCCTTATTTACAACAGTGGAATAGCATCACCCTACAACCACGGGAAAGCCTAACCTTACAACTCTGGAATAGCCTTACCTTACAACAGTGGAATAGCATCACCCTACAACCACGGGAAAGCCTTACCTTACAATTCTGGAATAGCCTTACCTTACAACAGTGGAATAGCATCACCCTACAACCACGGGAAAGCCTAACCTTACAACTCTGGAATAGCCTTACCTTACAACAGTGGAATAGCATCACCCTACAACCACGGGAAAGCCTAACCTTACAATTCTGGAATAGCTTTACCTTACAACAGTGGAAAAGCATCAATCTACAACCACGGGAAAGCCTAACCTTACAACTCTGGAATAGCCTTACCTTACAATAGTGGAATAGCATCACCCTACAACCACGGGAAAGCCTTACCTTATAATTCTGGAATAGCCTTACCTTACAACAGTGGAATAGCATCACCCTACAACCACGGGAAAGCCTTACCTTACAATTCTGGAATAGCCTTATCTTACAACAGTGGAATAGCATCACCCTACAACCATGGGAAAGCCTTACCTTACAATTCTGGAATAGCCTTACCTTACAACCGTTGGATAGTCATTTCTAACAACTCTGGGATAACTTCACCTTGCAACCGTGGGATAGCCTCACCTTACAACCGTGGGATAGTCTCACCTTACAACCGTGGGATATACTTCCGCTGATAGAACAGTCAGAGACACCCATCCTGACCCACAACAGAGTTTTGATATCAAAGCAAACCCGTTAATAAGCTCCCCTTTGATATCACCGACTTCCAGAACTTGTACAATAGCCACTCCTAGTGACGCCAACGCACATATAAGGAAAAATCCCAACACGGTCCACTTCCGTCCAATCCTGTTAAAGAATTTAGTGCAGTACTTAACAATATAGAGTAATAATTAGTAACAACAGTAGTAGTAGTAAAGGTGATAATTAGTAACAACAGTAGTAGTAAAGGTGATAATCAGTGACAACAGTAGTAGTAAAGGTGATAATTAGTGACAACAGTAGTAGTAGTAAAGGTGATAATTAGTGACAACAGTAGTAGTAAAGGTGATAATCAGTGACAACAGTAGTAGTAGTAAAGGTGATAATCAGTAACAACAGTAGTAGTAGTAAAGGTGATAATCAGTAACAACAGTAGTAGTAGTAAAGGTGATAAGGTGTAACAATTTAGTAGTAAAATAATTAGTACAAAAGTAGTAAAGGTGATAATCAGTAACAACAGTAGTAGTAAAGGTGATAATTAGTAACAACAGTAGTAGTAAAGGTGATAATCAGTAACAACAGTAGTAGTAAAGGTGATAATCAGTAACAACAGTAGTAGTAAAGGTGATAATCAGTAACAACAGTAGTAGTAAAGGTGATAATCAGTAACAACAGTAGTAGTAAAGGTGATAATCAGTAACAACAGTAGTAGTAAAGGTGATAATTAGTAACAACAGTAGTAGTAAAGGTGATAATTAGTAACAACAGTAGTAGTAAAGGTGATAATCAGTAACAACAGTAGTAGTAAAGGTGATAATTAGTAACAACAGTAGTAGTAGTAAAGGTGATAATTAGTAACAACAGTAGTAGTAAAGGTGATAATTAGTAACAACAGTAGTAGTAGTAAAGGTGATAATTAGTAACAACAGTTGTAGTAGTAAAGGTGATAATTAGTAACAACAGTAGTAGTAAAGGTGATAATCAGTAACAACAGTAGTAGTAAAGGTGATAATTAGTAACAACAGTAGTAGTAGTAAGGTGATAATTCAGTAACAACAGTAGTAGTTAAAGGTGATAATTAGTAACAACACAGTAGTAGTAAAGGTGATAATTAGTAACAACAGTTGTAGTAGTTAAAGGTGATAATTAGTAACAACAGTAGTAGTAGTAAAGGTGATTAATCAGTAACAACAGTAGTAGTAAAGGTGATAATTAGTAACAACAGTAGTAGTAAAGGTGATAATTAGTAACAACAGTAGTAGTAGTAAAGGTGATAATTAGTAACAACAGTAGTAGTAAAGGTGATAATTAGTAACAACAGTAGTAGTAAAGGTGATGATTAGTAACAACAGTAGTAGTAGTAAAGGTGATAATTAGTAACAACAGTAGTTGTAAAGGTGATAATTAGTAACAACAGTAGTAGTAGTAAAGGTGATAATTAGTAACAACAGTAGTAGTAGTAAAGGTGATAATCAGTGACAACAGTAGTAGTAAAGGTGATAATTAGTAACAAAAGTAGTAGTAAAGGTGATAATCAGTAACAACAGTAGTAGTAAAGGTGATAATCAGTAACAACAGTAGTAGTAAAGGTGATAATTAGTAACAACAGTAGTAGTAGTAAAGGTGATAATAAGTAACAACAGTAGTAGTAGTAAAGGTGATAATCAGTGACAACAGTAGTTGTAAAGGTGATAATTAGTGACAACAGTAGTTGTAAAGGTGATAATTAGTGACAACAGTAGTAGTAGCAAAGGTGATAATAAGTAACAACAGTAGTAGTAAAGGTGATAATTAGAAACAACAGTAGTTGTAAAGGTGATAATAACTAACAACAGTAGTAGTAAAGGTGATAATTAGTAACAACAGTAGTTGTAAAGGTGATAATTAGTAACAACAGTAGTAGTAAAGGTGATAATTAGTGACAACAGTAGTAGTAGTAAAGGTGATAATTAGTAACAACAATAGTAGTAGTTAAGGAGATAAGTAACAATTTTGATTTAAAATTGATAATCGTGGAACAGTAGTAGTAAAGGTGATAATTAGTGACAACAGTAGTTGTAAAGGTGATAATTAGTAACAACAGTAGTAGTAAAGGTGATAATTAGTAACAACAGTAGTAGTAGTAAAGGTGATAATTAGTGACAACAATAGTAGTAAAAGAAAAATATATTTTGATTTCAAATTGGTAACGTGGAGATTAGGAATCACGGACTGTTAGAAAGATGCTGACGACAGCTGAGAGAGAGAGAGAGAGAGAGAGAGAGAGAGAGAGAGAGAGAGAGAGAGAGAGAGAGAGAGAGAGAGAGAGAGAGAGAGAGAGAGAGAGAGAGAGAGAGAGAGAGAGAGAGAGAGAGAGAATTTACCTATTATTACAGCATATAGTTAAAACATTTGAGGGTATGGCAACGGCGCTCAGTAAAAACATATTCAAATACAGATCACCAGACAGGTTCTGTACACTAAACGAGATGGCGTAATACACGTAACCACATGTCATCCTAAAATAAACATACCGTAAAGAATAAAAAGAAAGTGCATACTACGAAGTTAAACATATCTTGAACGTACAATGTATGTGACAATGTTTTTGTGTAGTTGATAAAATGAATTCACCTTCAATTAGACGTTGTAAAGAGTTTACATTTTAATTATAATTTGGTTTAAATTGACAAAAAGTACAGGTTTATCAAGGTAAATTTTCACATGTTTACAAATACAACGAGTCTAAATCATAACAGGAGTACTAAGCTTCTTTTTGACACAGAGCTTCAGTAATGCTTTGAATCCGTGCAGGGTAAATTTGTAAAATAGACTGACTGTATTTTTTTTTGACAAAACCCGGATGTGCCATTTTACTTTGGTACACCTGTACTGATGATTCTTTTCATATTAAGTACTACACCGCTTAAAAATCAGGCAATATGAATAAAGTGGTATTCTCTATGTCATGGAATATTTTCATATTTGACCTATATGTACATTCTGGGTTCAAATAAAGATATGTTTGATATAAACTTCATTGATAAGGTCGATGGGCTAATATGGGGCCCCCATGCTTGGAGACTCCCATGTTTTTTTATCCTCTTTTTTATTAATCAAATATGGTATAATTGCATAATTTAAATAGAGATTAAACAACGAGTGTTAGTTGATTATCATGTTTATCTACCTCGAGTTAGTTAATTTTTAAATTAACTAACGAGAGTTAGATAAACATGATAATCAACTCACACGAGTTGTTGATTCTGTTTCTACCATAACTGAAAAGAGTTGATTGGTAGTATGGATTATTAGCCTACATAACGTATAGACACTATTGGGTTTGGACTCTCACTTTCTTTAAAATACAAAAAATAAAATATTTGTAGCCTAGTATCTACCTTGAATTAAATGGGCTTTAAGTCGGTAGTTGTCTGCAGTTATCAAAGGGAGATAACTCTAGCATGACAAACTAAAACAAAAGTGTTGTTCAATATTGCAATTATGCATTTTTGATGGAAAAAATGTATATCTTTATACTTATAAAATTAATATCATGCCAAAATAACCTACATTTTACGTAAAATAGGCAAATTTTCTTAATTGCAAAGAAAATTTTTCACTCCGATACTCGTTTGTTTACCGAAGTAACTTACGGTATATTCGCCGGGCCATACATTCAGGCACTTGTGTCATGCATTCCCTGATACCCATTAACCAAAAGGTAATCAACTCATTTATAGAGCAGAGTGTAGGTCATCATCTGTACTGGCAATACTTTAACAAATGTTGCTATTTGTGAGTTCAAACCTCGTGATACAAGTCAGTAAATATTTGATCTATCACATTATTCAAACAATTTTTAATATTCCGTACCTCAAAGGGCTGTTTTTTTACCTTTATTTCATACTCTACTAATTTTGTTAAAATTCACATTATAAACTTTGAGACAACCCCCTTCCCCTAAAAAATCATGGATTTTCACTCTTTGGTTCCATTTAAAGGAGAATACTGCTATATGACTAAATTTGCATGATTAGAAATTCCAGGTAAGAATTAATTTATGTTTATACAATAACATGTATATTGTACAGTACTTTTAAAGGTAAGTAAAGTAAGACTGGTTCACTACAGCCTGTTGCTATGACAACAATGATTTCTTTCAAAGCTTATTCAATTTATCCTTACTTTTTATTTTTCACTCATGCTTTAATTACAATACACAAATATATGTATTAATATATTGCCATGGTAACCAGGTAACCAATTATTTTAGGAAATTGAAATATGTTAAATATATATATAAAAGTCAAAGCTTTATTTCACTGCAATTCTTATTGTTTACAAATATTACAGGACTGTAAATTTATGAAATTAATTAAGCATTGATTCTATATTTTTTCCGTGTCACTAGGAAATGACCTGAATGAAGACTGTGCACACTGTGTAATTTGCGAAGCGAATTACGCAAAAGTGTGCACAGTCTTCATTCAGGTCATTTCCTAGTGACACGGAAAAAATATAGAATCTATGCTTATAATTAAATTCCAGTAACAAGTCGGTATTTTTTTTTTAAACATTCAGTGTTTATTTATTGATTTTTCCAAATGATATAAACAAACAAGTTAAACTGTCGCGTTTTAATTGCGTCGTTATGACACCCGCGACACTAGACTGTTACGTCATTTTTACGCCATCATCACGACGAATCTAGGAAGAGAATTGATGTGTGGCTGCTTTAGTTAAAATTACTGTTATTGAAAGAGGAATTTTAAATAAATCCCATGGAGAGAGTATTAATGGTATTCAATGATACTGGAATGTTAATATATCCATTGCTTTGGATTGCCCTTTGCAGGCCAATTAGGCCTAACTGCAGTAGCGATACAGTAGGGAATAGGCCTGACTGTACTTGATAAAACCAATGCTAATGCACTTGAACTTGGGGCTGATTCAAAATTACAAGTTGAAATGGAAGACAGAGTGTTACTGATAGATTTTTCTGTTGTATGGTGCAATCGCGACTGTTATTAACTTATGACCACTATCACTACGATGACCTGTTTTTATCTTGCGTGACGTAAAACACATTTGTGCATTGAAAATGGCCGACATGTAAACAAAAAGTAGTGCCGTCCGGGGGCGTAGCTTAATGACCGTTCACGTCATTCATGTATGACTCGAATGTTTTCTGGATTGTTAACAAATGAAATTTATTAATTTTAATAATTGATAATTTAAAGAGAAATAATTTAATGGTTGCTAAGGAGAAACATTGGTAACCACCTCTCTCAGTGAATGTATTTTCATTTGCCAATTATTCTTATGATACTTGACCCATACTTAGTAAATGATGAATATTGGATGTAAATCTGAGAATATGAGTATAACACCTCCTGTTTGATTCCTAGGTATTCAATTGTAGTGACGATAAATTAAATTAACACCTTAAAGCAATTTCCTCTGGTGGATTTGCATATGATGGTAGACATATATAAGTATATCTGATGTCGAAAATTTACGTATAAACTGGTCATATTTTAATGTTACCAGTTAAAGAGGAATTTTACATACCACATGAATGCTAGACAAATTGTATTTTTTATTAAGTCTCTTCCTTTAAAGATGTCAGTAAATGTGTATCTTTTGGTTGCTTCATTCATCTCTCTCAATTTTTCCAAATCAGAAAGATCGGGTTCGGGAACACCATTCATTCGTGCCATTTTCCTGATGACTTGTTTTGCTTCCTCTACACGATGGTGAGCTATAAGCCAACGGAAACTTTCTGGTACAATCCTAAAACAATCATCATCATCATCATCATCATCATCATCATCATCATCATCATTTTAAACGAAGAAAAACTACTGTCCGGGCGGCTCACTTCGGAAATAAAAATTATCGAATTAAACAATCAAAAAGCATATGATAGAGGCCTCGATGGCTGAAATACCGTATTCGACACATTAAACCCCCAGGGCGCTACAACAATCACGTTAAAAGAGTGGACACTTAATGGGACCAACTAATCATCAAATTGATGTGAAAAAATATTTTTAAAAGGCACAGTATTAAAGTTGTTGTAGTTGTTACCGAGGAAACCTGTCGACATTCCACTGTTGCTGCAAATAAACTATTACTCGCGGTTTGTTTTAGGTCCACACCTCCTTATCAACACTAGAAAAGATTCTCGTTCGTATGTAAAAAGGAAGAGGTTCACTTATAAGGTCATGGGCGCTTAATGATCTCTTATCATTATATATTAAAACTATGAGCGATAATGATTCAAATAGATTATGGGTGCTCGTTCGTACTGTAAAGTGTCATCCACTGTGAAGGGACTTCCACCGTGTACTTTATGACGTCAGTTGAGGACGCTTAAAATAGACCATTTTTAGTTCAACTTGCGTAATTCCTTTTATTTTTTTTCAAAGTAATTTTACTCGGATCATGTGACTTCAACTGAAAGTGGGGCAAGGTCCATTTCGGCTATGTAATATTTTCACTGACGACAATCTTATTTCAGTTCATCTGCGAGGAAATAATTTAAGATAAATTCTCTCTCTTGTAAATCTGGAAAGTGTCATCCTCTTCATGTGGGCTGTTTTTCAAATACCGGTATGACACATATTACTTCATGATATTCATATCCCAGGTCATAATTATATGCGATAAACTAATCATGTGGAATACAATGATGCCTTACTATTTCTTTTTGAAACTGCACACTTTTATAAGGAATCGTAGCGTAACGAGACGAATCGAAAATGGACTTTGCCTGAGCAGTCTACTTGATGGATATAACGAAAGAAAGATTACCGATAATAATTTTTACAAAAATAACGAAAGAAGAAAGAGTATCTATACAAAGTGTGTACAAAGATTGGCAGCTTGTTTTAATAACGAAGTGTCTGTGATGAATAAGTAAAACCAAGTAACAATATATATCCGAATTTCTAAGACATAATAAAAGAGAAATATCATCCACTGCCATATTAACATGTTTGAATGTACCTTTCTTAAAATTACACCAACACTGAAGTAGCATGGGGAACTCTATAAGAAATAATTTCTTGGGGTATCGAAGGCTTGGTGTTAAAACTCAAGGTTTGAGTGCTACATTTAGTTATTTATGAACTTTCTTAATTGGAAGGAAGTGAAAGTTATGTCAAAGATGATATAATAAAATAACTATGGACGATTTTCTGATTACCTTAGTGGGCCGTGCGGACTGTATGGTAGAATTTACGTATTGAATATTTCATCACAACTTTCTTAAATCTAAAAATAAACATTTTGATGCCAGATACTCACCACCACGTGAGAAGCAGAGGAGCTGCAGTCGCTGCTGTAACAAGATGCAGGTACTTCCAGTCACGTATCAGCCAAGCAAAAAAAGCAAATAAGCTAGCGAATATCGCCCAGGACGGAATACCGGACATAATTGCTCTCTTTTGAACTGTGATAAACTCATACAGCAAAACCAAATATACAGTTAATATCATTCCACAAGATATTCCCATAAAAAATCGCAAAACTGCAAACATTTGCCAAGAAACAGAAAAGAAGGCGATCGTATTTGATGCTGTTATAAATAGAATAGAGAGAAAAAAGGTAGGTTTTCTTCCGAAATAATCACCCATCTGACCACAAAGCATTCCTCCGACCAACACACCACCCATCTGTATTGTAGTTATAGCTGCAGAAACCCATGACTTACCACAGATAAGATCCCACTGAAAATAAACAAAAATGCTGTACAAATACATAAACAGATTTTGGATAATTTTTAGATAACCTGAACTGATTTTCTGATCAGCTGTTGTCATTCGTTTCTCCATTCGTAAACGTTTGTAACGTGCACCGGGGGTCTCTGAGCGCATTACATGTATGTCACACACCCAGATGCTGAATGTGCTCGCCGTTGCTTAACTTGAATATATAAATATAAACACTGTAAGATCAACCACAAAAGCTAGCTATTGATCAACACAGTTAATCTGCCTGTCTCCTATGACTGTTATACGTCATTTACTACTATCTTTCCGTAACCGCTCCAGGGATTTTAGCGAAACTTTGCATGTGGTTCTTGTCTTCAGTTTCGGATCGACAACCATGCCTCATTTATGACAATTTACAATTTCTGAGTTACATTCGGGTGTTTTCGGATGGTATATAATTTAACCTATTTGAAGGACAGAAAAGGTATGGCATTGTCAATAGCGACGGATAAAATTATATGAAACAGCTTCGTCTCCCAATGCTTTGTGTTCGACTCATCGCATCCAAGTGGATATTTTATTAGTTTGAAAAAAATCGACTTTCTTCACCAGACCGGTGTAACAGCAAGGAAAATTGGGTCACAACGGTTTATGATACCCTATTGTCATGGTAACGTTGTACACAATGCATTTTGTTAAGAACAATGTACATGTACAAAGCAAACTTGCATAACCCTGGTCAATGAGCGAAATTATCCTCTAATGTGAATTATGTCACGAAACGAATATTAATATTTCAAACTTTCTATGAAACCAAAATGTGGGTATATCATTGATTGACCTATATTATAAACACGGTGGCAATGTTTCTCAGGTGTTAATAAGTACATTCATGTTGGAACCAAGCAAATGCCAATTGAGAGAGAGAGAGAGAGAGAGAGAGAGAGAGAGAGAGAGAGAGAGAGAGAGAGAGAGAGAGAGAGAGAGAGAGAGAGAGAGAGAGAGAGAGAGAGAGAGAGAGAGAGAGTTTAGAATGGTAGGCTAAGACATACTAATGAACCCACACTCCACTCATATCTGCACATTTTACTGGTATATGATCAATTTGATGGGATAAGAAATTTTCGAATTAGCCCGGTTTATTTTCATGATCCTGTGTTTAGTCGTACTTTCTCAATTTGTTCTTCATGTGTACGTCCGGTTTTGATACATTAATATACCTTCGCAGCATATACAGCGTGCATCCTAATGTTTTAGCGCATTGACGCCAAATGAAGCAGGGGGATGTGCGGCCAGGCCGGGAATCGAACCAAGGACCTTTGGCACACAAGCAGGACGTTCTTACCAATTGAGCTATCATATCATATCTATATAACCGAAACCGGAAGAAACGTTTCACGTGACTCGTGCGAAAAAATGCAGGATTATAACGGTAATCCAGGCTAACTAGAAAGTTCCCTGTTCGACTTTAGTCCTCCAGAATCCAGAATTAAATGATAACGTAAATTAGGCAGGGATACCAATACAGCTCAACAGTTAAAGGCATTTCGATATAATTGAAATATTCTTATATGGAAGTGAAACACGGTATAGTTTTGAAATTACATATTGCAGTACATATGAAAAAATCGTAGTGATTTATTCAGTTTTTCTTGATGCTATTTTACTAGACAGAAGAAAGGGAGTGAAAGACAGTGTATAAAATGTTCTCAAATAACACATTCTATTACATATGAAAATAGTCGTATCTATTTATTGATTTTGTTGCCGATCCTGTATTCTATTAAATAGGTAGGAAGGAAGAAAGGAAGTATTTTGTTTTTATTTTTTACCTCGTTTATAACAGTGTCCATGCTGTCATCAAATTTATAAGCTGCACAGACTGAGGTATTTGTCGTACATTGTTTTAATTTTGAGTAGTTCCGGTATTCTGATTGGCTCACACACCACCAGTCAGGTTTGGCTCCGGCAAATGACATCATCAACATTGTCCACGTGACGGATATTTTGGAACTGATCAATATGATTGTAAGAAGAAGTTGATACTTTCCATATCCTCCGCATTTTTCTATCATATTCTCCAGATATTTGCTAATTGTGGTCATTTTCCTGTCATAAGAGAAATACTTCAATATGTGTCTTTTTATAATTTTGAGCCTTTTACATATTTTTATATTTGTATACACTAATTGTAGTCAAGTATAACTCATATTCATTTCTTAGTATTCATTTGTGTGATTCTTTAGAAATTGTCATTTCATAACAGTTATTACAATACCGTATAATTGCTTTTGATAGCGGGAATTTAATGTTGCTATATTTGTGATCAAAGACAATACCTTGAAATTAAATATCCTTAATCTTATGAATAAGCAGAAAAACAATACGTAACTAAACAAGTAATAAAATTTCGATCAAAATGTATTTTTATATGGATACAATATATGTTATTAAGATGTTATTAACTAGTATACAATAGTAGTTTTTAAAAATACATAGTGCAGAGTACTACTAGCCATTCTCCCCAAGGCAGTAGAGCAATGCATATAACAAATGCTATATCAAATATATAAACTTACAATATGAGACAAAACATATAAACCTATAGCATCAGACAGAATATATAAACCTATAATATCAGACAAAACATATAAACCTATAGCATCAGGCAAGTATATAAACCTATAATATCAGACTATATATAACCTATAATATCAGACTATATATAACCTATAATATCAGACAATATATATATATATATATATAATATCGGACAAAATACATAAATCTATAATATCAGACAGAATATATAAACCTATAATATCAGACAAAACATATAAACCTATAGCATCAGGCAAGTATATAAACCTATAATATCAGACTATATATAACCTATAATATCAGACTATATATAACCTATAATATCAGACAATATATATATATATATATATATATATATATATATATATATATATATATATATATATATATAATATCGGACAAAATACATAAATCTATAATATCAGGACAAAATACATAAATCTATAATATCAGACAGAATATATAAACCTATAGCATCAGACAAAATATATAAACCTATAATATGGGACAAAATACATAAACCTATAATATCAGACAGAATATATAAACCTATAATATCAGACAAAATATATAAACCTATAGCATCAGACAAAATATATAAACCTATAATATGGGACAAAATACATAAACCTATAATATCAGACAGAATATATAAACCTATAATATCAGACAAAATATATAAACCTATAGCATCAGACAAAGTATATAAACCTTTAATATCAGACAAAATATATAAAATTACAATATCAGACAAAATAAATAGATCTATAATATCAGACAAAATATATAACCTTGCAATATCAGACAGAATATATAAACTTACAATATCAGACAGAATATATAAACCTACAATATCAGACAAAATATGTAAACCTATGGCATCAGACAAAATATATAGATTTATAATATCAAACAAAATGTAAACCTATAGTATCAGACAAAATATATAGATTTATAATATCAGACAACATGTAAACCTATGATATCTAGCAAAACATAGAAACCTATAGTATCGGACAAAACATAATTCTATAAAGTCAGACAAAATATAAATCTATAATATCAGACGAAATCTATAAGATCAGATAAACATATATAGCTATAATATCAGGCAAAACATATACACTAAAAATATCGGACAAAACATATACACTAAAAATATCAGGCAAAACATATACACTAAAAATATCAGACAAATTATATGAAACTATAATATGTGACAAAATATTACTTGATATTATCAGTCTGACAAAATTTCTATCTTACAATACCAGACAACGTATAATCCTTTAATATCAGACAGTCCGACAAATTATCCGACAGAGTATATTGTCGTATAGCAGTAGACAATCATACAAAACATTCCACCTTATTATATCCAGCAAACGTATTATATTATCGGATATATACATTTCCGGATAGCTACTTACCTTAACTCTGAGGAAGCCATCCACTATCCAGCTCAGAAGAAATATATAATGATAAATTACTTGGAAGTTCAGTCAACTAATTCAATGTAAGTGTTTTACATATTTATTTACATTCAAGCAATACGCAGGTAAACAGTACGCTAACTAAGGAATATGCCAAACATTTGTGATTAATGCGCCTTATTTCCATTTTTCCGTTTGTTGTGTGAATAGGTACAGTATACATACATGTATAACGTCCTTAACTAATTACATGCTCAAGTTGATTCGTCTTGAAAATGCGACTTTTATACATTTTTGCGACGACCGAGACCGTATATATACATTAACATGTAAAACAGATTCGAATGTTTTACGGACAAAAACAACACACATGAGAGAGAGAGAGAGAGAGAGAGAGAGAGAGAGAGAGAGAGAGAGAGAGAGAGAGAGAGAGAGAGAGAGAGAGAAATACTTCAATATGTGTCTTTTTATAATCTTGAGCCTTTTACATATTTTTATATTTGTATACACAATTGTAGTCAAGTATAACTCACATTCATTTCTTAGTATTCATTTGTGTAATTCTTTATAAATTGTCATTTCAGAACATTTATTACAATACCGTATAATTGCTTTTGATAGCGGGAATTTAATGTTGCTATATTTGTGATCAAAGACAATACCATGAAATCTTATGAATAAGCAGAAAAATCAAGTAATAAAATTTCGATCAAAATGTATATATATACATTAATATGTAAAACAGATTCGAATGTTTTACGGACAAAAACAACACACATGAGAGAGAGAGAGAGAGAGAGAGAGAGAGAGAGAGAGAGAGAGAGAGAGAGAGAGAGAGAGAGAGAGAGAGAGAGAGAGAGAGAGAGAGAGAGAGTATTGTGACTTTTCTTGATAATGTTTGGTAATGTAATAAAGAACCAGACGCTAAAACTTATTCGTACGTTAATGAGTTCCAAGGATGGCATGTAAATGGAACCTAAATATACAATAAAGAAGATCAAGCTGACAGCTCCTTAGCATAGATACATAAAGTGCATTTAAATTATGCATGTCTTGACGATTTCATATCGCTTTTTGTTAAATATAATGTATAAATTTTCGATTGAAACTGAAGGTGAGAAATAAAGTAAGCTATTGAAGTAAATGCCATTTTTAGCAATGCATTGTATACATTAATATAAATTTGCCATTAAGCAAGAAAGATAATGTGGGATTATCTCTTTTTAAAGAAAATATATGTGAATTTTGATTCATTATAAATATGATGATAAACGAAACATCTATAAATTGGAACATTACATTCTATTTCCTCTGTTTTATTGTGCAATATACAAAATGTAGAGATTGCAAAGAACGGGTTAAAGATAATTTCATGCATTCACTATAATCATTTAAAAATCATCGTTGTTTATTGTTTTGTCCTTGTTCACAACAAGTGTGTGCGACTAACTGAAATGTTGATCGTCTACAGTGACTGTGCCCTGGCGTTATCTCCCCTGTTGTTGTTGTTGCTGTTGATATAGTCATCGTATCTGTATATTGTACTCTTCACTCATTATCCCCTGTAACCACATTTCAAAGAATGGCGAAGTTGAATGTCAGACTTGAGAAGTGTATAGTTAGAATCAACATTTTATAACAATTGTACACACAATATGGACTTGTTCACCCCTAGATTATGACAGTAAACCATACTATTTATTGATTTAGGTGAGTCTAAATAGGATCACAGTAGTAAATGATTTGGGTGAGTCTAAATATGATCACAGGTGTTGTTGATTTGGGTTCTCTACCATCTATAAAACTAATGATACACAAATTCATCAGGGATCTTAAAAAATATGTAACAAGGGTGTCCCTGATCAACAGGGTATGCTTACTCATCCATGACACCTGATCCCACCTTATCTTATGTAATGTCCCTGTGTTAAGTCTGTCACCAGTTATCGCGTTACATAAAATTTCACATTTTGGTCTCTGTGACCTTATGTCAGTTATGGCATTACATAAGATTTCACATTTTGACCACTGTGACCTTGACCTTTGACCCAATGGTCTTAAAAAATTATACAGGTCTAGAAAAAGTAATGGAGACTAACTGACATAAGTTTCATGTTCCTGTGCTTAGTCTGTCACCAATTATCGTGGTACATAAAATTTCACGTTTTTGTCTCTGTGACCTTGACCTTTGACTCTATGACCTTGGATATGAATACAGTTCTAGAGAAATTCTAGGAGAATAATTGACAGAAGTTTCATGTTCCTGTCTGTCACCAGATATTACGGAACATAAATTTTCACATTTTGGTCTCTCTGACCTTGACATTTGGATGTATGACCTTGAAACAGTACACACTTCTGGAGAATGTCTTGGCGACTAACTGACAGAAGTTTCATGTTCGTGTGCTAAGTCTGTGACCAGTAATCGTGGTAAATAGAATTTCACAATTTTTTTCTCTGCGACCTTGACCTTTGATCCTATGACCTTGAATAAGTATGCATTTCTAGAGAATATCATGTTGACTTATTGACATAAGTTTCATGTCCCTGTGTTAAGTCTGTCATCAGCTATCGCGTTACATAAAATTTCACATTTTGGTCTCTGTGACCTTGACCTTTAATCCAATGACGTCAAAAAAGTATACAGTTCTGGAGAATGTCATGTTGACTTATTGACGCAAGTTTCATGTCCCTGTGTTAGTCTGTCACCAGTTATCGCGTTACATAAAATTTCACGTTTTGGTTTCTGTGACCTTGACCTTTGACCCAATGACGTCAAAAAGTATACAGTTCTGGAGAATGTAATGTTGACTTATTGACATAAGTTTCATGTTCCTGTGTTAAGTCTGTCACCAGTTATCGCGTTACATAAAATTTCACATTTTGGTCTCTGTGACCTTGACCTTTGACCAAATGACGTCAAAAAAGTATACAGTTCTGGAGAATGTCATGTTGACTTATTGACACAAGTTTCATGTCCCTGTGTTAAATCTGTCACCAGTTATCGCGTTACATAAAATTTCACGTTTCTGTGACCTTGACCTTTGACCCAATGACGTCAAAAAGTATACAGTTCTGGAGAATGTAATGTTGACTTATTGACACAAGTTTCACGTCGTCCCTGTGTTAAGTCTGTCACCAGTTATCGCATTACATAAAATTTCACGTTTTGGTCTCTGTGACCTTGACTTTTGACCAATGACCTTGACTAAGTTTCATGCACATCTTCAGTTGGTGATCTATCATCGGTGTAAGTTTGAAGTCTGTAAGTCGTCCCGTTTTTGAGGAATCTGTGAACGTCAAGACAAAAACACGGGCTTTCCACTGTCCATGTAAAGACAGTCATGTCGAAGATAAGTATATGTAATTAGTCTTTAGTCCTTGATCTATGTTTCACGCAAGTCAGGGAGACTAACTGGCATAAGTTTTATGTTCCTGTGACCTTGACCTTTGACCCAATGGTCTTAAAAAAGTATACAGGTCTAGAGAAAGCAATGAAGACTAACTGACGTAAGTTTCATGTTCCTGTGCTAAGTCTGTGACCAGTTATCGTGGTACAAAAAAATTCACGATTTTTCTCTGTGACCTTGACCTTTGAACCTATAACCTTGAAAAAGTATACACTTCTAGAGAATGTCTAGGAGACTAAATGACAGTAGTGTCATGTTCCTGTGATAAGTCTGTCACCTGTTATCGCGTTACATAAAATTTCACGTTTTGACCTCTGTGACCTTGACCTGTGATCCAATGACGTCAGAAAAAAATACAGTTCTGAAGAATGTCATGTTGACTTATTGACTCAAGTTTCATGTTCCTGTGTTAAGTCTGTCACTAGTTATCGCGTTACATAAAATTTCACGTTTTGACCTCTGTGACCTTGACCTTTGACCCAATGACGTCAGAGAAGTATATAATTCTGGAGAATGTCATGTTGACTTACTGTTACAAGTTTCATGTTCCTCTGGTAAATCTGTCACCAGTTATCGCGTTACATAAAATTTTACGTTTTGACCTCTGTGACCTTGACCTTTGGCCAATGAGGTCAGAAAAGTATACAGTTTTGGAGAATGTCATGTTGATTTACTGACACAAGTTTCATGTTCATGTTTCACGTTTTGACCTATGTGACCTTGACCTTTGATCCTATGACCTTGACTAAGTTTCATGCACATCTTTAGTTGGTGATCTATCACCGGTGAAATCCCTAATAATCATAATAATAAGAATAAGAATAAACAGAACAAAACTAAGAGGTCTTTCCACTGGAAAGTGGAAAGCCCTAATAATAATAATGATAATAATAAGAACTAGAGCTGAGCTTTTTGCTGAAGCAAAAAGGGGTCATCCGATTACAGCTGAGGCTACAGCTTTGATACAGCTTCAGCTGAGCAACAGAGCAAAGCTCAGAAGCTACAGCTTTGATACAGCTTCAGTTGAGCAACAGAGCACAGCTCAGAAGCTACAGCTTTGATACAGCTTCAGCTGAGCAAACAGAGCAAAGCTCAGAAGCTACAGCTTTGATACAGCTTCAGTTGAGCAACAGAGCACAGCTCAGAAGCTACAGCTTTGATACAGCTTCAGCTGAGCAACAGAGCAAAGCTCAGAAGCTACAGCTTTTATACAGCTTCAGTTAAGCAACAGAGCAGAGCTCAGAAGCTATGACCCTCAGACCGAAGTCCGATCCTCAAAAAACAAATCTTGATATTTTGAACTAATTTGAGTTGAAATGTTGAAAGTGAGCTGTGACCTTGACCTTTGATCGGATGACCTTCAAACTTTCCACAAATAGTCTTCAGTGCATTGTCTACAAATCCCTTCAGCAACATGTATACAAAAGTTCTATAGCTAATGAGCTTATTTGAGTTGAAATTTAAAAAATGAGCTGTGACCTTGACCTTTACTCGGATGACCTTGACACCTCATACATTTGTTCGTCAGCTCATTCCATAAAAATCATTAACACTAACTAATATATAAAAATTCTATAGTTTTTGAGTTGAAATTTTCAATTTGAGCTGTGACCTTGACCTTTCATCGGATGACCTTGAAACTTCACACATATGTTCTTTAGCTCATTCCCTACAAATCATCAACACTAACCTATATATAAAAGTTCTATAGTTTTTGAGCTATTTTGAGTTGAAATTTTCAATTTGAGCTGTGACCTTGACCTTTCATCGGATGACCTTGAAACTTCACACATGTGTTCTTCAGCTCATTCCCTTCAAATCTCCAACACTAACATATATATAAGTTCTATAGTTTTTGAGCTATTTTGAGTTGAAATTTTCAATTTGAGCTGTGACCTTGACCTTTGATCCAACGACCTTGAAACTTCACAGATAAGTTCTTCAGTTAATTTTCTACAAATCTTCAACACTAACCTATATATAAAAGTTCTATAGTTTTTGAGCTATTTTGAGTTGAAATTTTCAATTTGAGCTGTGACCTTGACCTTTCATCGGATGACCTTTAAACTTCACACATATGTTTTTCAGCTCATTTCCTACAAATCTCTAACACTAACCTATATATAAAAGTTCTATAGTTTTTGAGTTATTTTGAGTTGAAATTTTCAATTGGAGCTGTGACCTTGACCTTTGATCCAACGACCTTGAAACTTTACATAAAAATTCCTCATCAAATTATCTACATATCTTGTACAGTAACAGATATATAAAAGTTTCACCGTTTTCGAGCTATTTTCAATTGAAATTTTTACAGAAATTTCAAACTCACCTGTGACCTTGACCTTTTATCTGATGACCATGAAATTTCGTATGAACATTTATCAGCCTATTTTCTACAAATCACTCATGTATATGTCTATACTAAAATCAGAAAGTTCTAGAGATATTGAGATTTTAAATTTTCAAAGGTCTCTGTGACCTTGACCTTAAATTCTGTGACCTTGAACTTTTTTGAGCTTCTGCAGCTCATGAAACTGAACAACTTTCTCATGCATATGTCTATAGTAAAGATTCTTAGTTTCTGAGATATTTTGACTTTTGTCTGATTTTTATCTCACAAAATATGAACCCTTTTTTCAGCCCCTAGCGAGCTTTTTTCTGGGGACACTGAGATCAAATTTGAAATATTCCTGCACAACTACAGCCTTTGATCTTTCAGAAAATCCAAACAGGTTCGCTGAAGCTTTAGCTGTTGCTGAGAAAAATGAGCCACAAAATGGGACATGTGAAAAATGAAAAGGGGAGATAACTCAGAAAATAGAGGGAGTTTTGAAAAAATGAGAAAAACGGGTCTAGATTTTTTGATGATGCATAGATCATCAACACTAACCTATATATAAAAGTTCTATAGTTTTTGAGCTATTTTGAGTTGAAATTTTCAATTTGAGCTGTGACCTTGACCTTTTATCGGATGACCTTGAAATTTCACACGTATGTTCTTCAGCTCATTCCCTACAAATCATCAACACTAACCTATATATACAAGTTCTATAGTTTTTGAGCTCTTTTGAGTTGAAATTTTCAATTTGAGCTGTGACCTTGACCTTTCATCGGATGACCTTGAAATTTCACACATGTGTTCTTCAGGTCATTCACTACAAATCGGCAACACTAACCTATATATAAAAGTTCTATAGTTTTTGAGCTATTTTGAGTTGAAATTTTCAATTTCAGCTGTGACCTTGACCTTTCATCGGATGACCTTGAAACTTCACACATATGTTCTTCAGGTTAATCCCTACAAATCATCAACACTAACTTATATATAAAAGTTCTATAGTTTTTGAGCTATTTTGAGTTGAAATTTTCAATTTGAACTGTGACCTTGACCTTTCAACGGATAACCTTGAATTTTCACACATATATTTTTCAGCTCATTCCCTACAAATCATCAACACTAACCTATATATAAAAGTTCTATAGTTTTTGAGCTATTTTGAGTTGAAATTTTCAATTTGAGCTGTGACCTTGACCTTTCATCGGATGACCTTGAAACTTCACACATATGTTCTTGAGCTCATTCTCTATAAATCATCAACACTAACCTATATATAAAAGTTCTATAGTTTTTGAGCTATTTTGAGTTGAAATTTTCAATTTGAGATGTGACCTTGACCTTTGATCTGATGACCTTGAAACTTCACACATATGTTCCTCACCTCATTCTCTACCAATCATCAACACTAACCTATATATAAAAGTTCTATAGTTTTTGAGCTATTTTGAGTTGAAATTTTCAATTTGAGATGTGACCTTGACCTTTGATCCGATGACCTTGAAACTTTGCACATATATTCTTTGCATCTTTGTCTATTAAGTGCTGTGTGAAATTGAATTTTCCCCAAGGGGAAAGTTTTGAGCTATTTTGAGTTGAAATTTTCAATTTGAGCTGTGACCTTGACATTTCATCGGATGACCTTGAAACTTCACACATATATTCTTCAGCTCATTCCCTATAAATCCTCAACAATAACATATATATAAAAGTTCTATAGTTTTTGAGCTATTTTGAGTTGAACTTTTCAAATTGAGCTGTGACCTTGACCTTTCATCGGATGACCTTGAAACTTCACACATGTATTCTTCAGCTCATTCCCTATAAATCTGCAACAATAACATATATATAAAAGTTCTATAGTTTTTGAGCTATTTTGAGTTGAAATTTTCAATTTAAGCTGTGACCTTGACCTTTCATCGGATGACCTTGAAATTTCACACGTATGTTCTTCGGGTCATTCCCTACAAATCATCAACACTAACTTATATATAAAAATTCTATAGTTTTTGAGTTATTTGGAGTTGAATTTTTTAATTTGATCTGTGACCTTGACCTTTCATTTGACGACCTTGAAACTTTGCAAAAAAATTCCTCACTAAATTATCTAATTATTTTGTACAGTAACAGGTATATAAAAGTTTCACCGTTTTCGAGCTATTTTGAATTGAAATTTTTAGAGAATTTTCAAACTCACCTGTGACCTTGACCTTTTATTTGATGACCATGAAATTTCGTTTGAATATTAATCAGCCCATTTCCTACAAATAACTCATGTATATGTCTATACTAAAGTCTGATAGTTCTAGAGATATTAAGATTTTAAATATTCAAAGGTTTCTGTGACCTTGACCTTAAGTTGCGTGACCTTGAAACTTTTTGTGCTTGTGAGGCTCATGAAGATGAACAACTTTCTCATGCATATGTCTATAGTAAAGATGCTTAGTTTCTGAGATATTTTGACTTTTGTGTCATTTTTAGCTGATAAAATATGAGCCCTTTTTTCAGCCCCTAGCGAGCTTTTTTCTGGGGAAACTCAGATGAAATTTGAAATGTTCATGCACAACTTCAGCCTTTGCTCTACCAGAAAATCCAAACAGATGTGCTCTAGCTTCAATAGTTGATGAGAAAAATGACCCACAAAATGGGACATGAAAAAAGTGATAAAGGGCGATAACTCGGGAAGAAAAGGTGATATTGAAAAAATTTCAAAAACCTATCTGTAGAATGTTCCTGTGCACAAACGCTGAAAATTTGAGCAAAATCGGCAGAGCCGTTTTTGCTCTAGAGCTGACACAAAATCTACTAGGAAAAAAAAAAAAATAATAATAATAATATAAAATAATAATTGCAATAATAGAAGGGTCATCCGACCTGAAGTCGGATGACCCTAATAAACAGAACAAAACTAAGAGGTCATTCCACTGAAAGTGGAAAGACCTAATAATAATAATAATAATAATAATAATGATTATAATAATAATAATAATAACTGACTGCCTGACACAGAACGCCCACATAAGAATTAGTTTGGGGGAAAATAGTAATTTTCAATGGATTTCTTGGGAATTAGCTAATAAAATGTACAAAAATCAGTTGCTGTATGATTATATTAATTAGAAGATATTTTGTACAAACGCCCATGCAGATAATAAGGGCATTGAACATACGACGATTGGATTACATATGATCATTTCACAATTATCCGTTTCATATATGAATCGTAAACTTTTCTATAGAGAAATACTAGGTCGCTGAAGTGTACAAGGAAATATCGCCCATCTTAAAAACCAATGTCAAACATTTATCTATCTTACTATCTACCTGTCTCTATCTATGTAACTATCAATCAATTTACAACAACAACACTACCACCACCACAACCAGCACCACCACCACCACCAACAAGAGTGAAAATGATGATAATGATAAATATCAACATCCTTTACACAAAACTGAATTTCTAAATACCCGGATTCTCCAGAGGTATATAATAGGATTCATTGATGTATTGATCTGTGGCAAAGCGCTTAAAAGAATTGAGAAAAATCTCGGTCGTTTGTAAGAATCTTGTGTTAACGTGAGTAAAGTGTCAATAATACAGGGTATATAGGTGACGATTAATAAAAGAATAATAATCCCTGCAGTGATCTGAGCCCTTACATGCCACGAGACTGTAGAATTATTTGTTTGTCTTTCAATATTACAAATGGCTCTGTTTGTATTCCCGTTTGCAGCAGAATGACTTGTGTCCTGTCTACCGGTAGAAGTTCCAGGAGATTCTTCATGAAGTTGTATGATATGACTGCTAATTGGTATTTTATTGCTCTGTTCCATAATTGCATGATGTGAGGTATTGTCTTCAGTATTATTATGGTCATTTCCATTTCCAGTGTTCGGTGATGTCCATTTTTGATGGACATTTGAGTGTTGATTATTCAATGTAGAAGACCTAGAAGGGGTCCGAGGAAGTCTGGAACACATTTGTCTCTGTGTGCTAAGGCTACTTCGTTTATTGTTCGTCATGGAGGTTTCTGGCTTGACCTTTCTGGATCTTTGGAACAATCTTATAATAGTAATACTGTATAAAAGGGACACGCATATCAGCAAAACAAGGAAAATGAGCCTCATTTGAGTACGGATCAATTTGTCACTACCTTTGAATAGTATTTTCAAATCACAAGAAGTTGCAGTGGCGTCTCCAAAGACTATAGCAAGGATAGCACAGTATATAATAGCGACCAACCACGAGCAAGCCATTATTATCGTTTGGTTACGACCGGTACATAGACTTCTCTGGGATGCTGTTGTGCTGACCATGCATCGCTCACCGGCAATAAGAAATATTTGAAAGAATGTTTGCAGAAAACATATTTTCATAACAGTTTGTAACCCTAGACATGTCCAGTTTCTTCCTTGATGATCCGGTAAAGCAGCTTTCACCAACATTAACATAAGCGTGCCGTTTAAAATGATATCACTGACACTCATACAGATTATTAATCTGTAGTACCTGTTCCTTCTTAATATAGAATTAAAAAGCAACACGCAAAGAGATAATAAATTTGATAAAAGTCCAAGTATGGTTACAGCCCATATAAACACTACCAACGTCTCTATTCCTTTAGTTCCCGTAGCCGGTTGCAATGTTGATGTAATGTTATTTCCATCCATATTATTATGCTACGAAGAATATACAGTACTTTAGGAAAGTTCTAGATGTTTCCTTGCAGCATTGTATGGTTTTAGATTACACCTTATTCACCTTCGTGTCGAAAGATTGAGTTATTCTTTTCGTTTATTGTCCATAGTAGAAATATTTACTGTTGAAAATAAAAAAATAAATATAAGGTTTAAGATAATTTGACTTTTGTAAGATAAAATGAGTCAGAAACAAGATTTCACAAAATTTTATGAAAGATCAACTATACGAATGTTACTGATTCATTTTTATGACACAACAACAACAACAACAACAATAATAATAGTTATAATAATAATAATAATAATAATAATAATAATAATAATAATGATTTTCATGATTATATATCAAATAATATATGCAATAAAACCTTGACAAACTCACCATTTGTTCAGATATGTGATCACAGTGCCGCCGTCATCTTCTCTGTTCTGACTGATGTACATGATTATAATAAGTTTTTTATTTCTACATTCTGGCAGCAGTATATACACAGACGGATTTGATAGACGCATATGTGTTTTACAGTTTAGAACTGACCACGCCCCATTGGCATTGATTTATATATACTTAAATTGATATACATTGAACGAAAAATATATTCACAGGCATAACAATATTGAATTTATATATATATATATATATATATATATATATATATATATATATATATATATATATATATATATATATATATATATATATATATATATATATTGTGAACATTGCCTGAGAAACCAAGGTTTTGTGCATTTTTAATTGCATTTGTATAACTCAACATTACTATTTGTATGTGTACAATATGAATACAACATTGGACCTGACCTTATTTTCAGAAAGAATATAGGAATATAAGTTTTTTATATAATAGTATAGATGTGTTATTACTTGAATTGATAAATAATATAAACATAATACCAAATTTATAATGCTCAAGACGATCGTTTCTGTCAATTAGACTTCATCAGTTGAGCTCCAACTTAAAATGTATCTGTATTTTCCAAAGACAAATTGGTATCATACAAGGCCAAATAAAAAATCGAAAAGCATAACCGAAATCCGTCTGAGAGTAACCACTGTAAAAAGATGACTATCTTAGCTTTAGAAAGATTTGAAATCTAAATGGTGTTATCAGTGCCAAATATTACTTTAGTATAAGATTATCAGCTGGTACCGAAATAACAGGTACTAGGTTTATGTATACCCTCGGGGACTCAAATGGTCTTAAGCAATTATAAATACATTACGTGTGCAAGAACAATGATGTTCGTATATTCTATAAATACACCAAGTGTATATATCCTGTTACACTAAGGAATATTTGTATACGCTATAAATACATCAGGTGTATATGTCCTGTTACACTGGTAGATGTTTGTATACGCTGTAAATACACCACGTGTATATGTCCTGTTACACTGGGAATGTTTGTATACGCTATAAATACACCACATGTATATGTCCTGTTACACTGGGAATGTTTGTATACGCTGTAAATACACCACGTGTATATGTCCTGTTACACTGGGGATGTTTGTATACGCTGTAAATACACCACGTGTATATGTCCTGTTACACTGGGAATGTTTGTATACGCTATAAATACATCAGGTGTATATGTCCGGTTATACTGGTAGATGTTTGTATACGCTGTAAATACACCAGGCGTATATGTCCTGTTATACTGGTAGATGTTTGTATACGCTGTAAATACACCACGTGTATATGTCCTGTTACACTGGGAATGTTTGTATACGCTATAAATACACCACGTGTATATGTCCTGTTACACTGGGAATGTTTGTATACGCTGTAAATACACCACGTGTATATGTCCTGTTACACTGGGGATGTTTGTATACGCTGTAAATACACCACGTGTATATGTCCTGTTACACTGGGAATGTTTGTATACGCTGTAAATACACCACGTGTATATGTCCTGTTACACTGGGAATGTTTGTATACGCTATAAATACATCAGGTGTATATGTCCTGTTATACTGGTAGATGTTTGTATACGCTGTAAATACATCAGGTGTATATGTCCTGTTATACTGGTAGATGTTTGTATACGCTGTAAATACATCAGGTGTATATGTCCTGTTACACTGGGAATGTTTGTATACGCTATAAATACACCACGTGTATATGTCCTGTTACACTGGTAATGTTTGTATACGCTGTAAATACACCACGTGTATATGTCCTGTTACACTGGGAATGTTTGTATACGCTGTAAATACACCACGTGTATATGTCCTGTTACACTGGGAATGTTTGTATACGCTATAAATACATCAGGTGTATATGTCCTGTTATACTGGTAGATGTTTGTATACGCTGTAAATACATCACGTGTATATGTCCTGTTATACTGGTAGATGTTTGTATACGCTGTAAATACATCAGGTGTATATGTCCTGTTACACTGGGAATGTTTGTATACGCTATAAATACACCACGTGTATATGTCCTGTTACACTGGTAATGTTTGTATACGCTGTAAATACACCATGTGTATATGTCCTGTTACACTGGGGATGTTTGTATACGCTGTAAATACACCACGTGTATATGTCCTGTTACACTGGGAATGTTTGTATACGCTATAAATACATCCGGTGTATATGTCCTGTTATACTGGTAGATGTTTGTATACGCTGTAAATACATCACGTGTATATGTCCTGTTATACTGGTAGATGTTTGTATACGCTGTAAATACATCAGGTGTATATGTCCTGTTACACTGGGAATGTTTGTATACGCTATAAATACACCACGTGTATATGTCCTGTTACACTGGTAATGTTTGTATACGCTGTAAATACACCATGTGTATATGTCCTGTTACACTGGGGATGTTTGTATACGCTGTAAATACACCACGTGTATATGTCCTGTTACACTGGGAATGTTTGTATACGCTGTAAATACACCATGTGTATATGTCCTGTTACACTGGGAATGTTTGTATACGCTGTAAATACATCACGTGTATATGTCCTGTTACACTGGGGATGTTTGTATACGCTATAAATACACCACGTGTATATGTCCTGTTACACTGGGAATGTTTGTATACGCTATAAATACATGTGGCGTATATGTTTCACTTATAATGTTGAAATGTCAACGTTCACAGATACTTATATCTATGAAAAATTTCAAAGTCCAAGATTCGTCAATTTGGTTACAGGTACAAGTGCTTCCTGTTCGTTCGTCTGCCCAGTCTTAGTGCAGTCTAATTTGCTGCAATCACTCTTAATTTGAGGTTTTATACCCTGGGAACGAATTCGGTGAGTTGTGCAATATTGTTGACTTGTTAATTCTGCTGAGAGTAATTGTTTTCGTATGTTTGTTCTTGAATACAGAAGTGTCTGTCCGTATTTGTGATCGAAGATACGGTGATGTCAATTAACCCATTACTACTTATAGTTTCCTTTGTGCATTCTTGAATACAGGTGTTCTCAATGCACTTGTGTTTGTTCGATATAGCTTATTAATCCATTAGTTCCAATTGCGCATCTCTCTTACTACTTATGTGGCATTTTAATCGTATTTTGGTAATACAAGAAGTAACATCGCAGAGCTTTAGTTTACGATCTCATCAGAAAGTAAAACTTAAGAAGCACCATTCAATTATCAAAACTCAAGTCCATTATAACACGACGAATTAGATGTACAAATAGTTTCAACATGAAGAACAATTACGAATCCCAAACGGGATAAGACCAGGTGTCCGGAAGGAGTCAGCGTCTTCTGCTGGCATACCACACCCGATGAACGGGTCAAATTAGGTAAAAAGGTCAAGTTTGGCGATGTGGTCAAGTTCGGTGAAAAGCATGATCGGTGAAATGGAGTCACTGTCTGTGACGTGACAATCAACAGATTTACACATTCTTCTTTCTATTTGCGAATCTCTATCATTCACCATGTGACCTTCAACTGTAACACAAATTGATAATCCTTATGTAAAGAACTTGATCATCAACATCTTATAGATGAATAGATATAAATACAATTAAGAAATATGATCACCATGTAAAACATAGTTTATATAAATTTCATTTCAAGAGTTAATTAATAATTAAAATTCGATAAAGATAGTTTGAACATGACAATAGTTGGGTTACACACGCTAGACTCTTGATCGTGAGGTAATGAGTTCGAGTTCAGCCGGTGGTAGGTCGGATTTCTGTCCTTCGGATGAAATAGTCAAAACCGAGGTCTTTACCAACAGTAGGAGTCTGCACGTTATGTGGTCATATGTGGCGAGCATAAGCCAATATTTGAAGCCCGTCATCGGCATTTGGTGACGTCTCCATATGAGTGAAATATTCTTGAGTGGGACGTTCAACAATACAACAACAACAACAACAACAACAACAACTGTAACAACAATGTATTGAACCAACGAGGAATGTTTGTATATGTTATTGTACCTGCCAAAATTGAGACAAAATTACAAAGGTGTTGTATTCTCGTTTGCCTTGTTGTGTAAGTTTATTCTTGCTTTAGAATAGTTTGAAACCTAATTGTGGCAAGATTAGGCAAATAAATGGAAAATAAGTGAAATTGTTTATGTTCTAAGTACTCTGATTATGTTCTTAATTCTAACACAATCAAACTTAGAATCTAGGTTCGACCATAACCCGTGCTATTTTTCCACTCTCAAAAGTTGTCTGAGAAATGCCGTGGGTGATTTAAGCTTAGAAAGAAAAAATTAAACCTTGAACCACTCTACTAGTACAAAAATGGCCGACCCAGAAAATGTGCATGAAAATGTTTACCTCTTATAGGTATTTATACGTGCGAGGCTGGACAACTTTGGACATCAACGTTTAATACTTCTTCTGGCATTTCTCTTTAATAAATATTTTATTTCGACAGTACATCTAAAATGTGCGGAATTGAATTTTCTAGATGATAGATTCTATAAGCGGTTGTGATGTTGCAGCTGAGCTTGTACCCCCCACTTCGGACCCGAGTTCTCCACATTCATCAGACCAGAGTCACTAACACAGAGTACAGCCGGCCGGTGAAACTGCCAGAAGGTCCCTCCCATCCGGGAGCCGAGCGCCATGGGTATACACGTGTACAAATTTCAATCATTGTTCCATGCTAAACAGAAGCTACTTAAGAGGTACAAGGGTAGCATTGGCATGTGGCAAGGGCTTTATGTAGTCACGCCGCACGTCAAATCACCTCTCATCGTATCGCACATAAAGATGCTGCAGGCCTGTTGCTGGCGGTCAAAGTTTCCGCGATATAAAGTTAAGTGGCGGAAAAGAGTCCATTTATGAAGTCCCTAACAATGTTTGGCTCCTTACCTTAAACATATTGATGCAATCTAGAGGATTTATACCGGAGCGAGATACAGGTTTCTCGTCATCACGAAAGTCCAAGCCCGGGGGCGTCTAGACATGATGCACATGTAGGCTACGCATGTTTTCAGTTATGGTAAAAAGAAATTTAACATCTCGTAAAAAATTGACTATCATGTTTATCTAAGTCTCGCAAGTTAATCCTCTCGTCTTTTCAAATTTTAAAAATTAACTTACTTGAGTTAGATAAACATGATAATCAGCCAACACTCATCGTAGAATTTATATATATATACTTTTATTCGGCACCGTACAATTTGTGTATCCAGAACATACTCTTGTTACTGCGTTTTGATTCTGCCGTATTTTATGTTAAGTCGATATGATTCGAATTTTTGGCAAAAATTTAAGTGTAGGTCGAGTAGGTCGATGTCTGGAAACATAAATGGGAGAACACAGAAATTGCATCGTTTATGTTTAATAACTGAACACGATGGTAGATAAAAAAAATCGGCCTATTTTACGGCTGGAGTTTTAAAAGATATAAGTTGCATCATATATATATTTAATTAACTTGTGTTTTGATTAATACAAGCATCGTACACAGTTTTCTTTATGCTGTTTACACAAGCGACCTATTTGTCTTATCCTGATAAATATTATTAAACAATTACTCAAGGTTTTTTAGTGTCAATTATATGTAACATTTTCCAAAACTTACAAAGACTATCCAGTTGAAGGTCACTGTAACTATCATGAAGATAAAAAAAACCTGATTTGATATAGTTTAATTAACTCATTACACAGTTTTTATATTTATCTGACTCACTCTCTACAGTACGTATACATCTCATTTGACTCACTCACTCGCATGAGAGAGAGAGAGAGAGAGAGAGAGAGAGAGAGAGAGAGAGAGAGAGAGAGAGAGAGAGAGAGTATATAATGTGAGTGCAATATATAAAATTGGACAACACACGGACCTCATGAACTCAGGTGCCATGGAGGAGTAAGCATCCCCTGTGGACCGTTCACTTCCGCTGTGAGCCCACAGTCAAATTAAAATGAAATACGTGAGGAACGAATCATCGTCATAACTGATACAGACGTCTCAACAACCGCCATCGAACAGGTAACTCAACATTTCACTGAGTGAAACAGTCGCAAAAACTGAAAAGACTGGAGTAGAAAAGGTTTTTCAGTATCATCTGCCAATTGAGAAATATTAAATTCATACATATCTACTTTATTTCCTTTAGATTTAGACTCATTTTTAATTTTAATCGAAAGTATTTCTGCTAAGATAAAAAGGTATGGTGATAAGCCTCTTTTGGGGGAAAATTATCTGAAAGGTGTCCCACATTATGACTAAAAAGAATTTCCAAAATTAAAAAACTTAAGAACTTTGTTAATAAATTTCCAGGAAACAGAGTCAACGCTATCTCGAAATAAATAAATAATAATAATCCAGAAATGTTTTTGTTTTCTGTATATTTTGATCTAAAAGGTATTATAAGTCTGGTATTTTCCCCGATACATCTGCCGGCCATGAATCCTGTTTATCAAGTACTAATTTCATTCTATTTGCTTTTCCTGTTGAGCCTATTTTATAGATATTATTAAGAAAGGTAGGCTAATAGGCCTCCAGTTTTTAAGGAATTGTTTTGGTTTATTTTATTTAGGAATACATGTTATTATACCCTCTTTTCGTTTAACTGATAATTCCCCATTTAAGAAGCCATAATTTTAAGAACGTTAACGGAATTTCTTATTTTATTCTAAAATATTTTTAAAAATTCAGTTGAAAAACCCTCTGAGCCTGGACTTTTATTGTTTTTCATATTACGTAAGGCTTTTTTTGCTTCGTCATATGAAAGTCGGCCTTCTAATTTTTCTAGTGTAAGTTTTGGAATGTTAAGATTTGAAAATTCTTCATTTGAATCAAATTCTTGCGATATTTGTTTCATCTCAAATTTGGTTTTGTTCTGAAATAATATCACCATTATTTTTTCAATTTTTGAAATAATTTTACTCGCATAATTTCTTGATTTTAGTCATAAAAATATTTTGAGGGTTTTTCTCCTTCACTAATCCATGTAGCTTTTGACCTGATCATACATCTTTAAAGTTTATTTAATCTAATGTTTTCAAGTTCTTGTATTTTGATTTCGAGTTCATCAGTATTTATATTATTTATTTGGTTTTCTAGTGATATAATTACTAAAAGAACTCTTGGAAAAAGTTGATCATTTATAGTAAATTGAAGAGAATCTTTTGGAATATTCTCTAAGTTATCAAAGTTATAGACTGGTAAAGTATATTGAGAAATTTTTCTCGAATTCACAGTATCAAAACTTATGACTTCTCTACTCTTTACACAACTATTCCACATAAAAAATTAAAAGAAAGACTTCAGCATCATAGACAACTGTTTTTTCACTAAAGGTGGTACCCGAAAATTTAAATATCTAGTGATTGGCTATCAGGATACTTATTTCGTCAAACACCACTCTAATTCTACACATATATACACTGAAGGTGATACAAAAAACATGCTGGAATTTCTAATAGACAATATATTTGTAATGTTCGGAGACGTGGTCTTTCAACAAACTGTCGGCATTCCTATGGGAACCAATTGTGCCCCTTTATTGGCCATCCTGTTCCTTTATTCATACGAAGCAGACTTCATTAATTTGACATTTAGATATATCGACGACGTTTTGTCAATTAATAATGACGATTTTCATACATATTTCAATGCGATATATCCCAGCGAACTAGAAATTAAAGATACAACAGAATCAAGCACACACGCTTCATACTTAGACATTTTACTTACTATAGACACAGACGGGAAATTAGCAACTAAGCTATACAACAAACGCGACGATATCGGTTTTCCCATCGTAAATTTTCCACATTTAAGTAGTAATATACCTCAGTCACCCGCATATGGAGTTTATATTTCACAAATGATCCGATATGCCAGGGCGTGTACATCATATGAAGATTTCATATACAGAGGTAAACTACTCACTGACAAATTATTGACACAGGGATATCGAAAACCGCGTTTAATGTCAACTTTCCGCAAATTTTACGGTCGGTATAGTAGTCTTGTTTGCGACTGCTCTGTTTCACTAAGTGAAATGTTGAGTTGCCTTTTCGTTGGCTGTTGTTGAGACGTCTGTGCCAATTGTGATGAGGATGCACTCCTTACGTATTTCATTGAACTTTGATGGACTTTGATCAAAGTTTTATTTGATTGTTTGCGCCAAAAAATTGACCCAGTAAATCTTGATCGTGTGAACGATGTTTAATGCCAAAATACCGCGTCATGAATGTGACAGTCAATTTCATTCAAAAATCGATAACACGTATTTAAGGGGCCCTTAAATAAAAGAGTATCTGGCCATCGATTCGAAATTAATAATGGGGGTAACCAGATACTCTATCGACATTTCAACTCTCCTGACCATTCCATCTTGTCTATGAGAGTGCGTATAATTGAAAAAATATACCACTGGACCAACAATCCCACCTTGAGTACCCCCTTCCGTAGACAACGTGAAGAATTTTGGATTTAAACAACTTGGCACTGCATATCCCTATGGATGTAATGATAATATCCAAAGTGTAGGCAATCTATCAAGCCCACTGTGTAATGGTGTTAATGTGATGGAACTTTTTAATTCTAACGTAAGACGTAAACGAAGTCACGGACATCGTTCATACAACCGACCCTACATACATGATGTCACTTTTTCATCTCTTTTACCTTACGTTAACAAAAAATTGGGTCTTCATCACATCCGCAGCAAACTTTATTCTGTTCCTTTTACAAATCTTAATAAACTTTTTCAAGAAGCAAGAATGAACCCCTACACGGATTCTTCAACCCCAGAATACATACTGAACTCCATTATAATGGACATCGCTTATCACAGGCTGTTTAAGCCTGCACGCGTTACAAACGATGACTGTTCTAAACAGAAACGTCTTTTCCTTAAACTTAAATTTACAAATAAAGGCATAGACGCTTTAAACATTGGCAATGTTCTAAATCACAAAAAAGTTCAGTCCTGTATTCCACCATATTTTAAACTGAAGAGCACGCCTTGCATTTCATATAGCTATACACCTAGCATCGCATCCAAGCTATTCAATTACAAACAGGTTTTGCAGTACCTAGACATCAACCATCTTCTACACAACACTGTCACATGTTCATGTGCTTCATCTCCTTTCAAATACAATACTATCGGGCATGTCATTACCGGCGACGTTTCTATTGTTGAAAATGAAAGCCTCAAAAATCTTATTTTAAGGGGCCCTAAATACCGGGAAGCCCGTTCCTTTAATTGGCGTCAGAATTTCAGTTTAGTTATGGATTCTGTCGAAGATTATGCCAGACGATGGGCCAAACATGAAGACGTAGAACCAGACACTTTGTCTGAATGGCTGAAAGCCATACGATGGTTGATAAAAATCTCGTATTCGAAAACTTAAAGGGACTATGAAAACACGTTATCCCTCTGTATTTAATGATCCCAGAAGTAGTAACTGAACTGGATAGGTAACATGACCAATATGTACTGGTACCAGCAGACAAAGCCTCAAATAATATAGTTTTTATTTGTAAGACACATTACTATAATTGTTTATTAGAAGAACTTGGGTTTAATACGAATTCTGGAAATCCTACATACACACGTAGCTCACTTTCAAAGGACGAGATCCTTCAAAATCACGTGTCCGTATTACACTCATTTGATATACCTACAACGGAGACCGATTTCGAGCTACCACATTTATACTGGATACCTAAACTTCATAAAAACCCATATAAGCAAAGATACATAGCAGGATCCAGCAAATGTTCTACCAAACCTTACCAAGATATTGACAGCTGTTAAGGGGAAACTTCAAAAATACTGTACAGTTGCTTATTCCAGAAGCGGTGTAAATCAGATGTGGATACTTAAAAATTCTAAACAGCTTTTAGAAAATTTGAAGGCACACAATTTTTCTCGAATTCACAGTATCAAAACTTATGATTTCTCTACTCTTTACACTACTATTCCACATAAAAAATTAAAAGAAAGACTTTTTAGCATCATAGACAACTGCTTTTTCACTAAAGGTGGTACCCGAAAATTTAAATATCTAGTGATTGGCTATCAGGATACTTATTTCGTCAAACACCACTCTGATTCTACACATAAGTATACTGAAGTTGATATAAAAAACATGCTGGAATTTCTAATAGACAATATATTTGTAATGTTCGGAGACGTGGTCTTTCAACAAACTGTCGGCATTCCTATGGGAACCAATTGTGCTCCTTTATTGGCCGACCTGTTCCTTTATTCATACGAAGCAGACTTCATTCAGAAACTGCTGAATCAAAAGAAGAAAAAGTTAGCGGTGTCCTTTAATTTGACATTTAGATATATCGACGACGTTTTGTCAATTAATAACGACAATTTTCATACATATGTCAATGCGATATATCCCAGCGAACTAGAAATTAAAGATACAACAGAATCAAGTACACACGCTTCATACTTAGACATTTTACTTAATATAAACACAGACGGGAAATTGGCAACTAAGCTATACGATAAACGCGACGATTTCGGCTTTCCCATCGTAAATTTTCCACATTTAAGTAGTAATATCCCTCAGTCACCTGCATATGGAGTTTATATTTCACAAATGATCCGATATGCCAGGGCGTGCACAACATATGAAGATTTCATATACAGAGGTAAACTACTCACTGACAAATTATTGACACAGGGATATCGAAAACCGCGTTTAATGTCAACGTTCCGCAAGTTTTATTGTCGGTATAATAGTCTTGTTTGCGACTACTCTGTTTCACTACGTGAAATGTTGAGTTGCCTTTTCGTTGGCGGTTGTTGAGACGTCTGTACCAATTGTGACGAGGATACACTCCTCACGTGTTTCATTGGACTTGACTGTGGACTCATGGCGGGTGTGACCGGTCGACAGGGGATGCTTACTCCTCCATGGCATCTGATCCCACCTCTTGGTTTCCAGAGGTCCGTGTTTGTCCATTTTTACCGGATTTGTATCTATGTCCTGGACATCCTATTGATTTATACTTTGGTATCTGATATTTTTATATTTATTTGTGTGTTAAATGGCTCTCAGCAAAAATGGTTCTTTCATAAGGTATATTTTGTTTGTTTATTTATTATTAATTTTACACCCCGCCAGACATGTGATAGAAATTTCGACCACTGCCATAATAGTCAATATATCAATATATATATATATATATATATATATATATATATATATATATATATATATATATATATATATATATATTATATATATATATAGTCGCGAAGGAGTCCATATAGCCCGCCTGTTAATTCAAATAGTAAATGACTAAATCCAGGAAGCTGGAAATTTTTTTGAAAATTAGGCCACAGCAACCAGCATTTCCCTACTATGGCCCTAGATAATGTGCACATGAAGTTACATGGCTGTAGCTGCAGTACATTGCCCACAACGGACTGAAACGAAAAGCAAAAAAAAAAAAAACAAAAAAAATAGATAATTAGATAAAAAACAAAAAGGACGACGCCGACACCGAAGCAGTGACAGCAATAGCTCTTCTAAAAAATCTCAGCTACCAAAGTTTAAATTATTAGTATGTCATAAACATATACAAATACATATACAAATCTAGTAAATACTGGGATCAGGTGCCTCGGAAGAGTGAACATCCTCTGTTGACCGGTCACACGAGTCGTGATCCAACCCGTGGCTGCATTTCAAACACTCATTCATTAGACTAGCGCAAACGATCATTCTGGTCTCTATTCAGTTACATGACTTATGTGTTCACGTGGACACAATGTAGTTGTGGCAATTATGTATATTCATAATTTTTGTAAATTGTATTTGTTGATAGGCAACGAATATTTTCAACTCATTTGATATTCCTAGTAAGGGTGATATAAACCATATGCTTTGAAATTTAATGCTTTTACAAATCGTTTTCTTCAAATATGGTGAGACGGTTAACGTCTATCGAGATCAATTATGCGTTTGGATGTCAACTGAAATATGTGTGACAATCAAAACTTACACTATATCTATGAAAACCTGGCGATTGTTACACTGGATTTGGTCATTTGTTGAATAAAGACTATCTTTGAGATCTGTAAATTGGAGTAAGAACCAGGGGTCCATCGGGTCTCTACGGTCACCTAAGTGAAATGTATGGTTACAGTTAGAATATGTTGAATATAAGTTTTGCCCCTTTTGGATCCCATATTGATACTAACCCCAACCATTACGCAAGCCCTCATGGGAATTGCCCTGGCAAATTATTAAGAATTGAACCTTTGATTCTTGTTATAATGTCTAAAATTTGTTGAAATTAATGTTTTGTTTTTACTGTCGTGCCTCTGTCCTTGACCTTCCAGATTTGACAACATTGATCTTAGTTAATTTCCTCAGCCAGATCTATCCTGTTGAGCTTGAGATCAATGAGCAACATATCTGCTTCTTACAAATATTTACTCCTGTCGATTGGAAAGGACGGTCAAGCTCATAACTCCCTTTAATGAACTTCCATATCACGAACCTGCCGTTTCTGAGTAGTAATATTCCATCTTCTCCTGCCTATGGCTTTTTCATTTCACAACTTTTACGTTATGCCAGGGCATGCTCTTCTTATGAATGCTTTATTCTGAGAGTGAAACGACTCGTCAATAAACCACTTACATAAGGTTACAATCTGAACGCTTGAAATCGTCGTTTAAGAAGTTTTACGGTCGATACGGGTATCTTGTTGAACAATATGAAATCCCCCTCTCCGTAATATTAGAGAGTACGACCACAGACAGTGACTCCCTTTCGTCAATCGTGCTTTTCACCGAACTTGACCTTTTCACCAAATTTGATATTTTCATCGAAATAGAAAGGTTTCCATGGAACATTTGCGAAGGGTGTGGCATGTCAGTGACACTGACTCCTTCCGGACACGTGGTTCTATCCCGTTTGGAATTTGCAATTGTTCTTCATGTTGAGACACGGATAGCAAGGTTTAAATTCTAAACTAAGACATCTTTATACAGTGATAACACGTAGACGGAGTTTGGTAAACGATCGACCTAAGCATTTGATTTGTTCGTTTTTGTAAAACTATAACTGTGGTTGGTCGCTTCCACTGCTGGTAATTTGAAATATGGAACATATTTATTTTTTAACACCGTACTCAACAATTTTAACAATCTGGTGACGGCCAGTTTTTAGGGGAGGAGTAGAGAACCGAATTATAATATATCAAGGAAGAGACCACCAGCCCATTTCGCAGACTAGGATCCAGCGTGGTTCGAAGCTACGCTGACCGGAAGTGAGATACTTTATGGTGACAAGCGCGATGCTAAGCACTCTGCTACGGATGGCTCTGTCAATGCTTGTGGATCGTTTGAACCCGGAGGGTATACATCAATCCATTACCTGGTACTTCGGTGCTTGTTGATTATTTTGTACTAAAGTAATATATCTCCACAAAAGCGATTATAGTCATCTCTTTACAGTGGTTACTATTAGACGCATTTCGGTATACATTATGGTCAATTATTTCTTCTTCTTTGACATCATTATTTTGTTTCGGGGCTCTACATCTTAAATTTAGGCTTAACTGATAAAGTCTTAATGACAGAAACGTACGAATTTAGCTTTTATTTTGGCCATTTTGGTTTTCTTTTGCAAAACTATAGCTTCGGTATTATGTTTTTATTACTCCTAATAAATATCTTATATATTTTGTATTCAAAAAGTTTATCAGGTTTGGGACTATAAGAAGTTTGTATAAAACCGTTAGACCATGCTAATTAGTGTCTGCTAAAGATTAGTTTATAGATATCATACATGGACCCCAACAGAAGTAGTGTTTGCAACTTAAAATGTAGAATAAATTCGTACGTAAAATAAACCCAGTGGAATGTACGTAATACATCAGCTACCCTGAATTATAACAAGGAACGTACGGAGATAAACGTAGATCTTTTCAGCTAGAAGGTGACCAAGTTTTTCAGAGCGTAAATGGGTACATTCTTGTTGGAGCCGAGTAAATGTCAATATATACATATAAGCTTTAATAGTTTTTTTAATTGTAATGAACTGTTTTCAGTATAATAATTTAGTTTTAAGATAATTTTATCTTTAATATCGTTAATATATATATATATATATATATATATATATATATATATATATTATATATATATATATATATATATATATATATATATATATATATATATATATATATATATATTGTGTACACATATAGATAAGTATCCAGAATCCAGACCGGATCAAATGCTTACGCACGTACAGTTTATGACGTTTCGATAGAAACGAAATATTCTCGCATGGAAGTGGAACACGGTGTAAATAGATTTTAAATTACATTTTCCATTTCATATGAAAAGTTGATATTTATTATTTTGTTGTTTAAGCTTTTCTAGTCGACAGAAGAAAGGAAGTGAAACACAATGTAATTCCAGTACATATTAACTATTCATATTATTCATTTATACTTTATCTGATCCTCTACTACTTCAGTAAAAAGTACAAACAAGTATTTTGTTGTTGTTTTTTTCTTTTGTTTTTTAATTTGTTCTTCGTGTTAAAACGTTGTTGTATCTAATATAAAAAAATTCAGCTACCAAAGTAAAAACATTAGGTTATAGACAATTCATGGTTGTTGATTCAGGAAGTATGTGACTGCTCGACAGGGGATGGTAACTCTCCACTGTATCTTACCCGAACCTTTGGATTTCTGAAGGTCTCTGTCCGTTGTATACTTAATTTGTATACTGTCGCCTGAACCTCCTGACAGTTACTTTGGTATCTGTTATTTACATATTTCTATACAATGTCATCTACAATTTTTATATTTGTACACTGTCTTCTAAACTCTTCAACAGTTAATACTGTAAATATCTTGTCATCTACAATTTTTATATTCGTACACTGTCTTCTAAATCCTAAAACAGTTAATACTGTAAATATCTTGTCATCTACAATTTTTATATTTGTACACTGTTAAAACAATACCTTGTCATCTACAATTTTTATATTTGTACACTGTCTTCTAAATCCTTAAACAGTTAATACTGTAAATATCTTGTCATCTACAATTTTTATATTTGTACACTGTCTTCTAAATCCTTAAACAGTTAATACTGTAAATATCTTGTCATCTACAATTTTTATATTTGTACACTGTCTTCTAAACCCTTCAACAGTTAATACTGTATATTTGTCATCTACAATTTTTATTTTGTACACTGTCTTCTAAATCCTTAAACAGTTAAACAGTTAATACCTTGTACAATTTTTATATCTTGTCATCCTAAACAGTTATACTGTAAATAATCTTGTCATCTACAATTTTTATATTTGTACACTGTCTTCTAAATCCTTAAACAGTTAATACTGTAAATATCTTGTTATCTGCAATTTTTATATTTGTTTATTGTCTCCTGAACCCCCTGACAGTTTATTTTGGTATCTGATATTTACGTATTTGCATACTGTCTCCTGAACTTTTAAAACAGTTAATATTTTGGTATCTGTAATTTCCATATGTCTATACGGTATCCTGAACCTCCTGACACTTACTACGTTTGTCAGAGTTACTGTAATTTTCATACTTTCTTACATTTCAAATTCAGGACACAGGGATATCGAAGCGGCGTTTAATGTCAACGTTCCGCAAGTTTTATTGTCGGTATAATAGTCTTGTTTGCGACTACTCTGTTTCACTAGGTGAAATGTTGAGTTGCCTTTTCGTTGGCGGTTGTTGAGACGTCTGTACCAATTGTGACGAGGATACACTCCTCACGTGTTTCATTGGACTTGACTGTGGACTCACGGCGGGTGTGACCGGTCGACAGGGGATGCTTACTCCTCCATGGCACCTGATCCCACCTCTTGGTTTCCAGAGGTCCGTGTTTGTCCATTTTTACCGGATTTGTATCTATGTCCTGGACATTCTATTGATTTATGCTTTGGTATCTGGGGTTTTTATATACTAAAGCTAAATGCCTTTTTAGAATGGAACAATACCTCCGACATTAACACCAGTTGGTTAAAACTAAAATTTCATTTCCTTTTTGCAAGTGTATATATACCAGTATTACTGATTCTTTTATCAAATATTGCTCGCAGATGTAATAATCCGTTTGTACACGTCTTTATGATAAACAACAGTTTGGCTTGTTATTTTTAGATTTTGTTATATTTATTCATAACGAAGAGGGAAATGGTCCATGGCAATCCATTTTGCAAACATAAAATCCATTCGATTGTCTTTAAAAGCTGTGTTGTTGATGTAATATACAGTTAAAAAACTAAACTAATGAGGGACTTAGTAAGCTGAAAGGGACTATCTTCCGGAACCCGAATCTTCCTAACTTTTTCAATTGTATATTTAACCTCTTTCATCATACAGAAAAAATATACTCAGGATAGATCTACAACAATGCTTTAATTCACATTCAACAATAAGAAGGATCAATATTACTATAGGTGTACATGTATAGGTTGTTACTAATGCATGGGCAACCGAAGTAATTACATAAACCGAAGTGTTTTCCAACGAATTGTCTGTATTTCAATGGGTACCAGTTGTGTACCTCTTTTGGCTGAAATCTTTTTGTATTAATATGACGCGGAATTTATAAAGTCTCTGCTCTCCAAAGGAAACAAACAGCATCTCGGTTCATTTTTCTTGCAGGTATATCGACGGCTCCTGTCCATAAATATTTCAGAGTTCAGAATTACCTCGGCCAGATGTATCCTGCTGAGCTAGCTGAGCTAGAGATCATTGATACGACAGAGAGCAACACATCTGCTTCGTACCTATATTTACTCCTGTCAATTGGAAAAAACAGTCAACTTCACACCTCACTGTATGAAAAACGCGACGATTTCAATTTCCATATCACGAACCTCCCGTTTTTAAGTAGTAATATTCAATTTTATCACTCCTATGGCGTTTTCATTTCACAACTTTAACGTTATGCAAGGGCATGTTTTTCTTATGAATGTTTTATTCCGAAAACGAAACGACTCGTCAATAAATTACTTACACAAGGTTATGTTGTTGAACGCTTGAAATCGTCGTTTAAGAAGTTTTACGGTCGATACGGGGATCTTGTTAAACAATATGAAGTCCACCTCTCAGGAATATTAGAAAGTATTCTGGAGCACGACCACAGACAGTGACTCCCTTTTGCTAATCGTGTTTTTCACCGAACTTGACCTTTTCACCAAATTTGACCTTTTCATCGAACTAGAAAGGTTTCCATCGAACATTTGCGACGGGTGTGGCATGCCAGCAGAGAACGCTGACTCCTTCCGGACACCTGGTCCTATCCCATTTGGGATTCGCAACTGTTCGTCATATTGTGACCATTTGCATATTTAACTTGTCGTGTTCTAATAGACTTCTTCATTTTAACTAATTATATTAATAATCTAACGATCAACCTACAATGGTGCTGATTGGCTGACACAGAATGCCCGCCCTCAGGGAAGTAGTTTCCCGACTTACTCAACCTTTTATAGATACATCGTACTTTGGTATTGGTGATTTGGTTACGTTTATTAGCTTAATGTTTTAAAATGATACCAGTTAGAATTTCTTTTGTGCAAACATACATGCAGAAAAAGGAAATGGGTAACATGAATATTGGATTACATATGTTAGTAATACTTATTTACAATTATTGTTTTCAAAATCAATTGTAGCAAAAATCTAGATTGGAATACCGCATCTATTTGCCTGTCTATCTATCTATCTATCTATCTACGATAATGATGTCGATACAACCGAACAAACAACAACAACAATGATGATGATGAGGATTATGAGGAATATCGATGCGTCTTACACATAACTGAATTTCTAAAGGACTGAATTCTCCAGAGGTATAAAAGAGGATTTATTAGTGTGTTGATCTGTGGTAGGGCGCTTAAAAGAAGTCCAAAATTTCTCGATTGTATATAAGAATCCTGAGTTAACATTAGTAAAGTGTCAATGATACAAGGCAAGTAGGTCACAATTAATATTAGAATTATAATCCCCGCAGTAATCTGCGCTCCTACATGCCACGACATTGTAGGATTGTTTGTTCGTCTTTCAATATTACAAATGGTTCTGTTTGTATTTCCTTTAGGAGCAGGATGTCCTGTGTCCTGTCTTCTGGTAGAAGTATCAGTAGATTCTCCCTGTATTTGTACTACATTTACGCTTAGTGGTATTACATTGTTCCCTTCAATAATTTCATGATAGGATATGTTGCCCTCTGTATTATCATGGTCTCTTCGATTTACGGGAGTCAGTGATGGCAATTTTTTATTTTCTTTCGAGTACTGTTTATGCAAAGTGGAAAGCCCAGAAGGGGCCTGGAAATGTCTCGAACACATTTGATTCGGTGTTCTATGGCTACCAATTCTATTGTTCGACATGGCGGTCTCTGGCCTGACTTTTCTGGACGTTTGAAACAATTTGATAATGGTGATGATGTATAAAAGAGACACGCATATCAGCAAAATAAAGAAAACGACCCTAATGTGAGTAGTGAACACCTTCTGATTTCCTTTGTATACTATTTTCATATCACAAGATGTCGCTGTCGCATCCCCAAAAACAACAGCCAGAATACTACAGTAGATAATAGCAATCAACCACGTGCAGGTCATTATTATCGCTTGATTACGACCGCTACATAGATTTTTATGTGTAACTGCTGTACTGACGATGCACCGCTCACTAGCAATAAGGAAAACTTGGAAGAATGTTTGCAAAAAACATATTCTCACAACGGTTTGTAACCCTAGACATGTCCATTTTCTTCCTTGATGATCCGGTAAAGCAGCTTTCGTTAAAATCAACATCACTGTGCCATTTAAAATTACATCACTGACACTCATACAGATTATTAATCTATAGTACCTGTTTCTTCTTAATTTTGAAGTCAAAAACAATACGAAAAGTGATAATAGATTTGATAAGAGTCCAAGTATGGTCAAAACCCATATAAACACGACCAACGTCTCTATTCCTCTAGTGCCCATATCTGTTTGAAATTCTGAAGTTTCGTTAATTTCTTCCATATTGATTGTTTGCCGCAAAGAATATATAAAACAATATATTTGTAACCAGCCTTGTTTTCAAATGTTCTCAACCTGTATTGTTTAACCTTTACGTTGCAATTCATTCAATTTAGCGTCTAAAGATTGAGTTAGCATTTCTGTTGATTGTACATAGCATAGATATTAATTCTTAGATAAAAACCTAAATTAATTTCTTCTCACAAAGAATCCGCCTCGCGAATAAAATCCTGAAATAAAAGAAATGTTTTAATATAAAACTTGCCAACGCGTAATTTGTGTAACTTAAATGTCTAATGTGAAGACCATTTTGTTGTCTCATCCTGTACAAATTATATATATATTGCTGAAGTCCAATGCATGTAACACTGTTCCAAAGCATCTGTCTGTGTATCCACACACACACACACACACACACACACACACACACACACACACACACACACACACACACACACAAATTGTTGTAAATTATTTGGAGGACCATTATCCCTTCATTAGCGCAAAAATGATTAAAGTACGTACACATCCAGACACGGAAATACGAACGAGATTGTACATGCTACATAGGTACAGAAGTGTCGATAATCAAAATTAAACAATTACTCGATCGCTAAGAGTATATATGTCTGGTATATACAGCTACTATCATAACGAATTTCATATTTGTATAAACTCATTTATGTTCATATGTGGAAAACAAAAAAGAATAAAAAAAAACATGACTACCGTGAGCAGCAGGAAAAAGGAAAATGATGATGGTGATTTAATCAAATATAGTTAATTTATTTTTACAAGTAACATTAATATTGACGTTATAATTATAATATTGATATTTAACATTGGTGACAAAAAACCGGTTAGAAACTTACCATTTTGTTGATATGTGATCACAGGTACCGCCGTTATCTTCGCTGTTTTGACTGATGTACTGTATTATAAATGTATGATTATGTAAATGTTGTTACTACATTCTGACGTCAGGTTAATTATACAGATTTACTATACAGAGGTGTTAACGAAAATACGTCCATAACACTATTTTCACTACTTTATATAATTATGACCACGCCCTATAGGTTTTCCAGCCTCTACATTATTAACTAATCCCAATATATCAATATTATTAATATCCCACGCGTGAAAGATCGGAAGATACAGACTCGGTTCACCCACATGTGAGTATAAGTGTCATGTTCGACAAATGACAACAGAGAGAGAGAGACAAGAGAGATGTAGTCTTCAAATGTATAAAATGATCCAAGGATATAAAATCATAAACTACATGTACCTCATGCAAATAGATATCTCCTTGCACCTCCCACTTTGAATAATGTCTGGGTCTGCAAAAGTGAATTAGAATTCAATCGGGAATACATTCGTTTAACCGGTTAATAGAAATTGGCCGATTTGACCAACCTAATAGGTGATCCGTTATTCTACTAGCTAGGTAAGAAAAAGAAAGGAATTATTTTGTTTGTATCTTGTTCTTCGTGTTGAGACCGTAGTTGTTCCAAATTTGTTGGTTTTTTATAATGGAGACCTGGTGTTTTGAATATCCATTGATATTTCTTAATTATAACTTATAACAGTGTCTTGAAATAAACATGAAAGAGCAAATACATCTATTTTTGCTTTGTAAATATTTTTTCTAACCAATTACAGGTATGCATTATAATAAGTAGCCAATGAATTGCTTGTTTTGTGATGTGTTGATCCGGAGTGTGATGTATTTTCCCAATGCATCATACTTTGTTGATGTGAATATATATATATATATATATATATATATATATATATATATATATATATATATATATATATATATATATATATATATATATACTTGCGTTAACATCTGTTAACTTGTTACTCGTCTTATAAAAACGTTTGATATGAGGAATGTAATGTAATGTAGGATAGTAAATGTGACAATCATGCATAGCTATAGACGTACGCACGAACTACTCACCGCTCTAACAATACGATGGAACTACACATAGCTCTGGACATCATCTTGAGCATGATAACAGTGGTATTATGTTTATTATATCTATTACCACTACGTCGTTGCTACTGCTGATGGACCGTTTGAGGGTATCCAGAAACCTAGTACCTGGTATTTTGGTAGCAGCTATTAATCTTATACTAAAGTAATATTTTGCACTGATAATGCCTTTTAAATTCTAAATTCTTCAAAAGCTGATATATTCATCTTTTACATTGGTAACTCTTAGACAGATTTTGTAATACGTTTAGATTTATTATTTCGCCTTGTGTAATACCAATTTCTCTTTAGTATATGTGTATCTTTTTTATAAATTGGAGCTCAATTCATGGAGTAATTGACAGAAACGATCGTCTTCAGCATTATAACTTTCGGACGAATCACATGCACAGAAACTACGCAAAGCCGTAGACAAACGCTGGAACTGCTCTCATCTCTAAACAAACTACTTACAGCTCGAAACAAAGGCACGAAATACAGCTCTAGACAAACGTTAGAAGTACTCACAGCTATAAACATACACTGGAACTACCCACAGCTCTAAACATACGCTAGAATTACTCACAGCTCCAGACATACATTGGAACTACCTACATCTCTAAACATACGCTAGAACTACTCACAGCTAGACATACGTAGTTATTCTCACAGCTCTAGACATATGCTAGAACTACTCACAGCTCTTAACATACGCGCGAACTACCCACAGCTCTAGGCATAATCTGGAACACCTCATTGCTATAAACATGCACTAGAACTACTCACAGATAGACATATGATAGACCTACCCACAACTCTAGGCATCATCTGGAACAACTATCTTTCTCTAAACATACACTAGAACTACTCACAGATAGACATATGATAGACCTACCCACAGCTCTAGGCATCATCTGGAACAACTAACATTTTCTAAACATCCACTAGAACTACTCACAGATAGACATATGATAGACCTACCCACAGCTCTAGGCATCATCTGGAACAACTAACTTTTTCTAAACATGCACTAGAACTACTCACAGATAGACATATGATAGACCTACCCACAGCACGAGGCATCATCTGGAACAACACACTGCTCTAAACAGGCACTAGGACTACTCACAGATAGACATATGATAGACCTACTCACAGCTCTAGGCATCATCTGGAATAACTCACTGCTCTAAACATGCACTAGAACTTACTCACAGATAGACCTACCCATAACTCTAGGCATCATCTGGAATAACTATCTTTCTCTAAACATGCACTAGAACTACTCACAGATAGACATATGATAGACCTACCCACAGTTCTAGGCATCATCTGGAACAACTAACTTTTTCTAAACATCCACTAGAACTACTCACAGATAGACATATGATAGATCTACCCACAGCTCTCGGCATCATCTGGAACAACTCACTGCTCTAAACATGCACTAGAACTACTCACAGATAGACATATGATAGACCTACCCACAGCACGAGTCATCATCTGGAACAACTCACTGCTCTAAACAGGCACTAGGACTACTCACAGAAAGACATATGATAGACCTACTCACAGCTCTAGGCATCATCTGGAACAACTCATTGCTCTAAACATGCACTAGAACTACTCACAGATAGACATATGATAGACCTACCCACAGCTCTAGGCATCATCTGGAACAACTAACTGCTCTAAACATCCACAAGAACTACTCACAGATAGACATATGATAGACCTACCCACAGCTCTAGGCATCATTTGGAGCAACTCACTGCTCTAAACATGCACTAGAACTACTCACAGATAGACATATGATAGACCTACCCACAGCTCTAGGCATCATCTGGAACAACTCACTTCTCTAAACATGCACTAGAACTACTCACAGATAGACATATGATAGACCTACCCACAGCTCTAGGCATCATCTGGAACAACTCACTGCTCTAATCTTGCACAAGAACTACTCACAGATAGACATATGATAGACCTACCCACAGCTCTAGGCATTATCTGGAACAACTCACTGCTCTAAACAGGCACTAGAACTACTCACAGATAGACATATGATAGACCTACTCACAGCTCTAGGCATCATCTGGAACAACTCACTGCTCTAAACATGCACTAGAACTACTCACAGATAGATATATGATAGACCTACCCACAGCTCTAGGCATCATCTGGAACAATTTTCACTGCTCTAAACATGCACTAGAACTACTCACAGACAGACATATGATAGACCTACTCACAGCTCTAGGCGTCATCTGGAGCAACTCACTGCTCTAAACATGCACTAGAACTACTCACAGATAGACATATAATAGACCTACCCACAGCTCTAGGCATCATCTAGAACAGCTCACTGCTCTAAACATGCACTAGAACTACTCACAGATAGACATATGACAGACCTACCCACAGCTCTAGGCATCATCTGGAACAACTTACTGCTCTAAACATGCACTAGAACTACTCACAGATAGACATATGATAGACCTACCCACAGCTCTAGACATAATCTAGAACAACTAACTGCTCTAAACATGCACTAGAACTACTCACAGATAGACATATGATAGACCTACCCACAGCTCTAGGCATCATCTGGAACTACTCACTGCTCTAAACATGCACTAGAACGACTCACAGATAGACATATGATAGACCTACCCACAGCTCTAATCATCATCTGGAACAACACACTGCTCTAAACATGCACTAGAACTACTCACAGATAGACATATGATAGACCTACCCACAGCACGAGGCATCATCTGGAACAACTCACTGCTCTAAACAGGCACTAGGACTACTCACAGATAGACATATGATAGACCTACTCACAGCTCTAAGCATCATCTGGAACAACTCATTGCTCTAAACATGCACTAGAACTACTCACAGATAGACATATGATAGACCTACCCACAGCTCTAGGCATCATCTGGAACAACTCACTGCTGTAAACATCCACAAGAACCACTCACAGATAGACATATGATAGACCTACAAACAGCACGAGACATCATCTGGAACAACTCACTGCTCTAAATAGGCACTAGAACTACTCACAGATAGACATATGATAGACCTACCCACAGCTCTAGGCATCATCTGGAACAACTAATTTTTCTAAACATCCACTAGAACTACTCATAGATAGACATATGATAGACCTACTCACAGCTCTAGGCATCATCTGGAACAACTCACTGCTTTAAACAGGCACTAGAACTACTCACAGATAGACATATGATAGACCTACCCACAGCTCTAGGCATCATCTGGAACAACTCACTGCTTTAAACATACACTAGAACTACTCATAGATAGACATATGATAGACCTACCCACAGCACGAGGCATCATCTGGAACAACTCACTGCTCTAAACATGCACTAGAACTACTCACAGATAGACATCTGATAGACCTACCCACAGCTCTAGGCATCATCTGGAACAACTCACTGCTCGAAACATGCACAAGAACTACTCACAGATAGACATATGATAGACCTACCCAGAGCTCTAGGCATTATCTGGAACAACTCACTGCTCTAAACAGGCACTAGAACTACTCACAGATAGATATATGATAGACCTACCCACAGCTCTAGGCATCATCTGAAACAACTCACTGCTCTAAACATGCACTAGAACTACTCACAGATAGATATATGATAGACCTACCCACAGCTATAGGCATCATCTGGAACAACTCACTGCTCTAAACATGCACTAGAGAACATACTCACAGCTCGATATCACATATGATAGAAACACTCACAGCTCTAGGCATCATCTGCAACAACTTTCACTGCTCTAAATATGCACTAGAACTACTCATAGATAGACATATGATAGACCTACTCACAGCTCTAGGCATCATCTAGAACAGCTCACTGCTCTAAACATGCACTAGAACTACTCACAGATAGACATATGATAGACCTACCCACAGCTCTAGACATAATCTAGAACAACTAACTGCTCTAAACATGCACTAGAACTACTCACAGATAGACATATGATAGACCTACCCACAGCTCTAGGCATCATCTGGAACAACTCACTGCTCTAAACATGCACTAGAACTACTCACAGAGATAGACATATGATAGACCTACCCATGCACAGCTACTAGTCATCATCACGAGGAACATCTGGACTCACTGCTCTAAACATGCACTAGAACTACTCACAGATAGACATATGATAGACCTACTCCACAGCACGAGGCGTCATCTGGAACAACTCACTGCTCTAAACAGGCACTAGAACTACTCACTACTCACCCAGATAGACATCTGGAACAACTCACTGATAGACCTACCCACTAACAACAGCACGAGGCATCATCTGGAACAACTCACTGCTCTAAACAGAGGCACTAGGACTAACAACTCACAGAACTACTCATAGATAGACATATGATAGACCTACTCACAGCTCTAGGCATCATCTGGAACAACTCACTGCTCTAAACAGGCACTAGAACGACTCACAGATAGACATATGATAGACCTACCCACAGGCATCATCTAATCATCATCTGGAACAACACACTGCTCTAAACACGAGGCATGCACTAGAACTACTACACAGATAGACATATGATAGACCTACCCACAGCACGAGGCATCATCTGGAACAACTCACTGCTCTCTAAAACAGGCACTAGGACTACTCACAGATAGACATATGATAGACCTACTCACAGCTCTAAGCATCATCTGGAACAAACTCATTGCTCTAAACATGCACTAGAACTACTCACAGATAGACATATGATAGACCTACCCACAGCTCTAGGCATCATCTGGAACAACTCACTGCTGTAAACATCCACAAGAACCACTCACAGATAGACATATGATAGACCTACAAACAGCACGAGACATCATCTGGAACAACTCACTGCTCTAAATAGGCACTAGAACTACTCACAGATAGACATATGATAGACCTACCCACAGCTCTAGGCATCATATGGAACAACTAACCTTTTCTACACATCCACTAGAACTACTCATAGATAGACATATGATAGACCTACCCACAGCTCTAGGCATCATCTGGAGCAACTCACTGCTGTAAACATGCACTAGAACTACTCATAGATAGATATATCTAGACATAATCAGACAACTAACCCACATGCACGAGGCTACTCATCTGATAGAACCCAAACTCAGGCATCATCTAAAACAGGCACTAGGACTACTCACAGATAGACATATGATAGACCTACCCACAGCTCTCTAGGCATTATCTGGAATACTCACAAATAGACATATGATAGACTTTCTCTAAACAACTCACAGCTCACATAGAACTACTCACAGATAGACATATGATAGATCTACCCACAGCTCTAGGCATCATCTGGAACAACTCACTGCTCTAAACATGCACTCACTAGAATTACACCAACAGATAGACATATGATAGACAGGCACTAGGACCCACAGCTAGACTATGCATCATCTGGAGCAATAACTCACTGCTCTAAACATGCACTAGAATTACTCACAGATAGACATATGATAGATCTACCCACAGCTCTAGGCATCATCTGGAACAACTCACTGCTCTAGGCATGCACTAGAACTCACAGATAGAATATGATAGACTACCCACAGCTCTAGGCATCATCTAAACAACTCCACTAAACATTTACTCATAAATAGACATATGATAGACCTACCCACAGCTCTAGGCATCATCTGGAGCAACTCACTGCTCGAAACATGCACTAGAATTACTCACAGATAGACATATGATAGACCTACCCACAGCTCTAGGCATCATCTAGAACAACTCACTGCTCTAAACATGCACTAGAACTACTCACAGATAGATATATGACAGACCTACCCACAGCACGAGGCATCATCTGGAACAACTCACTGCTCTAAACAGGCACTAGGACTACTCACAGATAGACATATGATGGACCTACCCACAACTCTAGGCATTATCTCTTTCTCTAAACATAACTACTAGGACATATGATAGATCTGGGCAATAACTATCTCACTGCTCTAAACATGCACTAGAACTACTCACAGATAGACATATGATAGACCTACCCACAGCTCTAGGCATCATCTGGAACAACTCACAGCTCTAAACATGCACTAGAACTACTCATAGATAGAACTACTACCCACAACTCTAGGCATAATAACTATCGATAGACATAAATGATAGACCTACCCACAGCTCTAGGCATCATCTAGAAACAACTAGAATTACTCACTGCATCTGAAACATGCATCTAGAACTACTCTCTAAACATGCATAGATACTCACAGATATGACAGACCTACCCACAGCACGAGGCATCATCTGGAACAACTCACTGCTCTAAACAGGCACTAGGACTACTCACAGATAGACATATGATAGACCTACCCATAACTCTAGGCATTATCTGGAATAACTATCTTTCTCTAAACATGCACTAGAACTACTCACAGATAGACATATGATAGACCTACCCACAGCTCTAGGCATCATCTGGAACAACTCACTGCTCTAAACATGCACTAGAGCTACTCACAGATAGACATATGATAGACCTACCCACAGCTCTAGGCATCATCTGGAACAACTCACTGCTCTAAACATGCACTAGAACTACTCACAGATAGACATATGATAGACCTACCCACAACTCTAGGCATCATCTGGAATAACTATCTTTCTCTAAACATCCACTAGAATTACTCACAAATAGACATATGATAGACCTACCCACAGCTCTAGGCATCATCTGGAGCAACTCACTGCTCGAAACCTGCACTAGAATTACTCACAGATAGACATATGATAGACCTACCCACAGCTCTAGGCATCATCTGGAACAACTCACTGCTCTAAACATGCACTAGAACTACTCATAGATAGACATATGATAGACCTACCCACAGCTCTAGGCATCATCTAGAACAACTCACTGCTCTAAACATGCACTAGAACTACTCACAGATAGACATATGACAGACCTACCCACAGCTCTAGGCATCATCTGGAACAACTCACTGCTCTAAACATGCACTAGAACTACTCACAGATAGACATATGATAGACCTACCCACAGCACGAGGCATCATCTGGAACAACTCACTGCTCTAAACAGGCACTAGAACTACTCACAGATAGACATATGATAGACCTACTCACAGCTCTAGGCATCATCTGGAACAACTCACTGCTCTAAACATGCACTAGAACTACTCACAGATAGACATATGATAGACCTACCCACAACTCTAGGCATCATCTGGAATAACTATCTTTCTCTAAACATCCATTAGAATTACTCACAAATAGACATATGATAGACCTACCCACAGCTCTAGGCATCATCTGGAGCAACTCACTGCTCGAAACATGCACTAGAACTACTCACAGATCTAGGCACATATGATAGAACTACCCACAGCTCACTAGGCATCACTCATATGATAACCTACCTCACTGCTCTAAACGTGCACTAGAACTACTCACAGATAGATATATGATAGACATACCCACAGCTCTAGGCATAGTCTGGATGCAATGCTCTAACCACTCGGCCACGGAGTCGCCTCCTACCCCGTTTATCATTATTTTATTTATTTTACAAATGATTGAAATGGCCGATAATGATTAGTATAGAACCTATTAAGACGGTTAATAGATTTGACAACCCAGCTGTTATTCTTGAATTAAAACTTTATGAATTGAAAAGGGGCAAAGGTTTATGGAAATTTAACATGGAATATGGAGATATTTTTATTGATAAAGATGTATTTTTTGAAACCTTACTAAAGGAAATTAGAGGAATGTTTATATCTCATTCATTTTATAATCTTCTTGAGAAGTCTATCATATAGTCAGGGGTTTGGAAAGTTTTAAAACAAATGATTAAATTATAAAACACAAGGTAGTGATGGCTTTACTGTAGAAGTGTCTTAATTTTTATCTGGAATGATCTAAAATCCTATATCAGGAAAGCAATAAACAAAACGGTATAAAAAAGTTTCCAACATCTGAGTATTAATTGCTGTTTACCAAATGTGACAAACCCAGTCAATACCTCAAGAATAGGAGGCCAATTACAATTTTGAATGTCTTTTATAAACTCATCTCTGGATGCATTAGTCAGAGAATTAAGCTAACCTTAGATGTTCTTATTTCAAAGACACAAACTGGTTTTATTAGTGGACGTACAAAAGAGAAGATAATTGACTGGACTGTAGTATAATGTCTTATACCGAACAAAATATTATTCCTGGATTGTTGGTTCTCATAGACTTTGAGAAAATCTTCGATTCTACAGCACGGAATTTTATTTATCGGGTTACGAAACTGTATGAATTTGGGGAAAATGTTATTCAATGGGTAAAATTCGTAACAGAGAATTTAAAGCATCTATTTGCAAAGTAATTCTCTTTCTGTTTAAATTAAAATTTTGTACGGCTGCCGACAAGGTGACCGAGCTGCACCATGAATTTTCCTCCTATGTGCCAAAATCTTTATATATTCTCATTTAACACAATCAATGTAAATACATGTACACGCAATAGTGTGTCTTTATAAAAATTTGATTAGAATGAATCTGTGAGGGAAAGAAGATGCTTTCTCAATCTCTGTCTATCCATCTCTCTCCATTGTCTCTTGCTAAAAAAAATTGAATATCCAGACATTAATATATATGTTTGTTTGTAGATTTTTTTATTTTAGATAAACATTAAAATTTATGTATACAGGAAATGACTGCACAGTGAGGGATCCAGAGCAACCCAACTCTGGTCTCAGTTAAGAAGCGATCATCTTGAGCATTTATAACTTTGGTATTATGATTATAATATTTATAACCGCTAGGTCGTTTCCACCATTTGAGTCCCCGAGGGTATACATAAACCTATATGGTATTATGGTATTATGGTACCAGCTGATAATCTTATACTAAAGTAATATTTCACACTGATAACACCATTCAAATTCCATTTTTTTTCTAAAGCTAAGGTTATCTTTTTACAGTGGTTACTCTAAGACGGATTTTGGCAATAGTTTTAGATTTATTATTTGGCCTTGTATCATACCACTTTTTTTTAGAAAATACTCATACATTTTAAATTGGAATTCAAGTAATGAACTCTACTGAAATGTTCATCTTGAGCGTTATAACTTTGGTATTATGTTTATGATATTTAAAGGTCCATGACCGGCGGTTTACGCTCAGCAAGATGGGTGATTTTGGTTTAACCGATAATGTGTTTTGCAAAATGCTTATATATAATTATTATTTTCCAATTAATTACGTTTCTAAGTGATTCTCTGTTTTCTAGTAATTTGAGTTTGAAGATAAAAAAAATTACCTTTATTCGCAACGACAATAAATACAAACAGTGTTGCGTAATATTCAAGGAAAACTCAGAAGAATAAGTTCAATATATGGGTTATGGTCATCACGTATCCATCACAACTCGTACCAAAGTGTATTTGTTGACTCGTACCCATGTTTTAGCTGACTCGTGGCCATTGCCTGTTAGATTAATGTAGAATTATTTATGAAGGTATACATGTACTTACCAACTAGGTATTGAAATATTATGCAACTATCTGTGGGAATGGCGGGGCGGATTAACCTTTTGATTATCTTGCAGATGATTCGGTTATGACAATCTTTAAAACTTTCTATTATCCAGTGGATACTCTTGTCAGTGTAAATTTAATGTTGTTATGCTTCACTGCCTAAAAATTAAACGTGTTCAGGTGAAGGAAGGGTTCGCGAGACTCCAACCCGCCAGATAATATAAATATAAGGTAAAAGAGCCGTTGTATTTTCGCGAGCTTATGTCGACTTGATTTTGGTTTCGAAAACAAAGAAATTTAGAACCCCCGAATATATGTAGATAGGCACCCTCATCGTCGTAAAACTGTGGTCCGGAATCGCTATGCACTTGCCTACTTTTGGTTTCAAGTACGCGAAATCACTCGTAGCTAATGAACATTTATAAAGGAGCTGGTTTGTTCAATTTATCCAATCACAGTAGTTGTGATCAGCAACGGAAGTTATTGCGTAGTCCGTTGATCTAATACAGTTCACAAATTGTTTGAAAGCCTCGATTTTATTAGTTGACGAATGTGAACACCGTTTACTTGCATTGGCCGAGGCTTCATGAACAATAAAAATATGCACGAGTGATTTCGGGCACACCACGGGTAGGGCATAACATAGCGATTCCGGATCGTGATTTTACGACGAAGGGGCTCCCTATACTGTTTGATTACAGTTCATGGCAAATTTAGGAATCACTATGTCGGATTTTAAAATTTATATAACAGGACAAAAAATTGTGTACATATTTAGTTGTTTTAGAGGAACCTTTAAGAAACATGATATTAATAAGATCGCCATTGCGCGTGGTAAACCGTCTTATATGGAGATTGCAAGAAAACCCGTTTATCTTGGCATAACAAATATTGAATTTTTTATACTTGTATACTATCACCTGAACATCCAGACAATTAATACTTTGGTATCTGTGATTTACATATATGTATATAGTCACGTGAACATCCTGACAGTCAATACTTCGGTATCTGTAATTTACATATATGTATACTGTCACGTGAACATCCTGACAGTTAATACTTTGGTATCTGTGATTTACATATATGTATATAGTCACGTGAATATCCTGACAGTTAATACTTTGGTATCTGTGATTTACATATATGTATACTGTCACGTGAATATCCTGACAGTTAATACTTTGGTATCTGTGATTTACATATATGTATACTGTCACGTGAACATCCTGACAGTTAATACTTTGGTATCTGTGATTTACATATATGTATATAGTCACGTGAACATCCTGACAGTCAATACTTTGGTATCTGTGATTTACATATATGTATATAGTCACGTGAACATCCTGACAGTTAATAGTTCGGTATCTGTAATTTACATATATGTATATAGTCACGTGAATATCCTGACAGTTAATACTTTGGTATCTGTGATTTACATATATGTATATAGTCACGTGAATATCCTGACAGTTAATACTTTGGTATCTGTGATTTACATATATGTATACTGTCACGTGAATATCCTGACAGTTAATACTTTGGTATCTGTGATTTACATATATGTATACTGTCACGTGAACATCCTGACAGTTAATACTTTGGTATCTGTGATTTACATATATGTATATAGTCACGTGAATATCCTGACAGTCAATACTTCGGTATCTGTGATTTACATATATGTATATAGTCACGTGAACATCCTGACAGTTAATACTTCGGTATCTGTAATTTACATATATGTATATAGTCACGTGAACATCCTGACAGTTAAAACTTTGGTATCTGTAATTTACATATATGTATATAGTCACGTGAACATCCTGACAGTTAATACTTCGGTATCTGTAATTTACATATATGTATATAGTCACGTGAACATCCTGACAGTTAAAACTTTGGTATCTGTAATTTACATATATGTATATAGTCACGTGAATATCCTGACAGTTAATACTTTGGTATATATATATATATATATATATATATATATATATATATATATATATATATATATATATATATATATATATATATATATAGTCACCTGACAATTAATACTTTGGTATCTGTGATTTCTTAATTTATATATTGGCTCCTGAACCTCCTACACAGATACTATAATTCTAATACTTTCTTACATTTCAAGTTCATGACTTAAAATAAAGGTTTTTTGACAAATGGACCATTACGTTAACACCAAATAGTTTCTGCAATTTTTTTTTTTTTATAAGTGTAAATATTACTAAGATTTAATCAATTAAATATGTTTATCAAAGTGCGACTCGTTTATTTTCTTATTTTATTTGTCCGAGTTGTTTTGGTACGCATGTTGCATTAATCGAATACAATTTCGGTAAGCGGAACTTCCCTTGTCATTTGGTCACTTCTGCTGGTATATAAAGATGTGTCGCTGTGCGACATGTGTTAGTTCACCTGGAAATTTTCCACCCTCCCTCCCTCCCCTTACCTTATTTTTTTTTTGCTTATTGTAATACTCGCTCCACATCGAAAAAGAAATGTAGTCAGTATATGATAGCAGTGCATGGTCTGCTGATTAATAAGGCAATGGATACCAGGTGTATCGTATCAAATAATTGATATTCAGATAGATGATCGGATTGTCTTGCGCTGCATAATGGTATGGCGCTATATGTGATAATGATTCTTTAATCAAATATTGCTCGCAAATTTATTTATCTGTTTGTACACACCTTTGTGACAAGCAACAGTTTGGCTGGTTATTTCTAGGTTTTATTTTATTTATTCATACCAAAGACAGAAATGGTTAATGACAATCCATTTTGCAAACATATAATGTCATTCAAATGTCTGTAAAAGCTGTTTTACTGATATATGGATTAACAATATACCGTTCATAGGCGTCGGAAGCAAATTGAAAGTGGGGGGGCTAAACTAACTTAAAACACACACACGCCAGAAGTGGGGGGGCTAAACCAACTTAAAACACACACACGCCAGAAACGTCTTGGGGGCTAAGCCCCAATTTTCAACACCTATGCCTATCTTTGCCAAAAAAGTGGGGGGGGGGGGGGCTAAGGATTAATATCATCAATATGCGGGCCCTGTAAAAGGAATCATTCCCAATTCAAAATTTGCTATTTTTCCCTAATTTTTAGACGTAAGACAATGTCATGTAAATCGAGTCCAAAAAATAATTTTGTACAATTTTCTACTGTGAATGATGTAAAATACCACAATAAAGATATACTGAAAATATTGTATTCTTTTAATAAGTATTGGGGAAGAAATCGACAATTATTTGTTCGAATCCGCCGAATCTCGAATCCGACTCCGCCTCCGACTACTACTTTTAGTGCCCACCAACATTTAGTGCCAATCAAATGTAGTGTTTGGGGTCAAAAACCAAATTCTTAATCAGAAATCTGTGAATAAATATTACCTTGAGACCACTTATATCCTAAGTGTATGTGAAGTGATTGCTTTTCCAAAAGCTTATAAAATGCTAAAACATTAGCTATGTTAGAACTCTGGCTGTTTGGGAATTAAGTGTTTTGAGCCAAAACCAAGAATTTATAACATCATTATTGAAAATATAAAAACCTGTAGTAACACGTCAGTTAAAGTTTACTTTGTAATAAATGTTATAGGTGCATGAAAGATATAGGTTCCACGATTAAACTAGTAAACTATATTTAAAAACACCTTAAACATCTTGATAAAAATAAACTGCAACATTTCCTTTGAGGGACTAAACTTAACCGCTTAATGTTTATACGTTTAATGCGGTACACGATAACCTTTTCATTTATGATATTTACTTCGGAGCAAAATATACTTATAATTGTTTTATTGATACTTTTGGCGTTTCTCATTAATATTCATGAATATGAAAATTAGATAATTAACATAAATAACTATCGTAAGCTTTAATTTGACACCAAATCATCAACCTTAGTTACATCAGAGTTGAGCATTTATAATTGTTACATATACACACGTCTGTACTTCAAATTTTGTATAGTAAAATTTCACATTTAGGTCACAAAGTATGACTAATCTTTTAAAAAATCTAACGTAAAACATTCATTTCAGACTAAATCTGTGAAAAGATTACGGTATCTGGCATGAAGTTAAAAAATGGATATTTCACAGATATACTATAGGCAAATTCACACACCAAATAATAAAAAGTATACAGAAAAGTTCAATTGAGAAGATATTTGGCACTCTTATTAGTACGAGTGAAAAGAATTATTAGAAAAACGTTAAAAATGACGATGAATTGATGAATTTAATGAGATTGTGTGTTTTAGTGAGATTACATTCAGTTTTTTTACTAGAGAAATCTGTAAACATTTACAATATATTGCCACTTCGATTTATAGTGATATTTTCATAAAATGATATTAATTCTTTGAGTCGGAAATCATAGGGAGTTTTGATTAATTTTTGGTTGTTTTGCATAATAAATGTTTATTTTGTAAAAATATATTTTCAACGATTATCTCGAGTACACATTTTAAACCTCCGGAGTGCCTAAATGCCCAAACAGTCAAAGTGCTAACACTGTTCAAAATGTTTTTAAGATAATTTAGTTTACAAAAATGTGAGTCTACAAATTTGCTCGGGGCTTGGGAAACCATTACCCGAAGTTTCAGGGGACTTGCAATTTCCTTCACAAATTGACGTCTAATAATGAATCTCGACCCCCCCCCCCCCCCAAAAAAAAAAAAAAAAAAAAAAAAAAAAACCGGGATTTCACATAAATAATGATGTGACTTTCCCCTCGCCATTTGAATTCAAACTTCTCAAAAGCTATGCTATTCATTGTTACAGTGAGTGCCCGAAGGTATACATAAATCCTGTACCTGGTATATCGCTACCTGTCGATTATTTGAACTCAAGTAATATTTCGCTCAGATACGACCATTTAAATTCTAAACTTCCTAAAAGCTATGATATTCATTTTCAAAGTGGGTAATTTTAAACGGATTTTGGCAAAACATTTAGAGTTTATAATTTGGCCTTGTATGATACCATTTTTGTTTTCGGAAATGAAATATGTATTAAGAGCTCAACTGATGAAGTCTTATTGACAGAAATGATCGTCCTGAATATTTCTTTTGGCCTCCTTCAATAAACTGTAACTGTGATATATATATATATATATATATTGGGCTGTGTTAGCTATTTTCAAAATAAATAAAAAATTCTAATATATTCATTAATTCTGATTATCTTAAATTTGAACAATATTCAGGTTGACATTTCAGAGTGATATTTAACATATATATCATCGACTTTTCTCAATATGAGAAAAAATGTTCCATGGAAACCTTTCGCATACGATGAACGGGTCAAATTCGGTGAAAAGGTCAATTTCAATAATTTGAAATTTGTATTGTATATTCCTCTTATAAAAAGATTAAAAACAGTCAAAATTAAAGAAAATTCAAGTAAAATATATTTTTCTCTAAAAAATTTATTTCATACAGGCGAAATTGAAACAAAATTCAGGTAAAATTTAAAGTAAGTTTGAACTGAAAATTTGTCTGACTATCAAAACACTTCTTATCAAAACACCTAAAACAACTCAAAACAACACCTAATATTTACATACCGCCTGCATTTCCCTTAATTGCAAGTGTATAGAGAGGTTGCACGCATATTTACAATATGTAGTCACGTGACCCTAGTGTTGACCGCTTTACTTTTTGGCATCGGAATACATAAATAAGAAATCATTTCTATTTATTTTTTAGAGTCTTTTCTAAAATTTTAAAATATGATCACAAATAGGTATAATTTCATGTTACCAATTTCACAAAAATTTTCGCGCATCGCTCCGCTCGGCGGATACATTTTATACTTACACTATGCCAACTGTGAATCATCAGTCTGCTTTTGATGACGTATGCATTGCATCACAATTAGGTATATTTTTATGTCACCAGTCTGAAAACACCCAACTTTTAATTTTTTGCTACATCCACCACTGTTTTATGTATTAACTGCATAATCAAAAGGCACATGACATTTTTTTCATGTGAATACAACAACAACAACAACAAAATAAAAAAATACCCCCCCCCTACTTTTGATTTGCTTCCTACACCGCTGCTACATTTGTCTTATTTCAACTGATTAGAAGGATTTGCTAGTAGGCTATATGCTGAAATATGTAAGTTACGTACGAATCAGTCATCACGGCATTTCCCAGCTAATTGGTAAAATTGTCTCTTTTAGTGTCACACGCGAATATTAATGGTCTCCCTTCTTACACATTTATTCTTCCACCACCAAACGGTCGAATATTAATAAGCACGAACCAAATCTGACAATAAGTGTTCAAAATTTTCCATGTTACTAGTTTCTTTCAAAATGATATGAATATAAGAAAATAAACCTTAATTCCATTTATTATTTCCGGGCAGAAAATGGAACTACTTCTCATCTCACACAGCTATTTGGCTGTTACTTCATATAAAAATCCCCCTGCAAATTTAATTATATAAAATGAATTTCGTAACCAGCTGACTACAGTCTAACTTTAACAGAAAAGGGAATATACATAAGGATTGTTTTTCATTTTTTAAAAGCATGGAATATACAATACCAATGATATGTTCAAAAACGAAAAACAATCCTTAATTGTTTTCAACCTGTTGGCATTTCTGGGATATATTTATATAAATGTTGGAAAGCTGGAAGAAATCAGTTAGAAAGAATGAGGAAAGGGGACGCACAAAATCACATTTTCGTCATTATAACTGTATAACTACAAAACATTTGGCTCCTCTTTAATTTCTTAAATTATCCGAACACCTGCTTGCCAAATTGTGTTTCGATAGCAATAATAGGTTAAATTCAAGACAAAAATATGGAATGTATTTATTCAATAATGCGAATTATAGGATTTGCTCATACAAATTACTTTTGAGATCCTAATAGTATTGAAATGAATCTTCATGTGTGCCGTTAAGAATATTTTCAATTTCCGAAATAAATACCATCACATGCCAAAATGATAAGTTTCAAGTAGTGTTGAATCTGATTCAATCACACTAAGTGCCAATTTCCATATTTTTCACACGAAAGTGGTCACCCTATTATTGAAATTTTACGTTTTATTTTGTGTTTTTTAGATAAATAAAATTACTACATTTGAGTAGATTGGATTCACTTGAAATACATTTTATCCCATTAAGATAAAAACAAACCACCAGGCATGTCTACAAAACTATCCGATATGAGGTCGCTATGAATATTACCCACAATACCATTTGTTTTTTGATACATGCCCACTAATATCATTTATTATAACATTAGTAATACTTTTAAACAAACCGATAGGTGAAAGTGTACTTAAAGAAAAAAGCACGCCCTATCCGCCGTTAAAGTAGCTTCAAAGGTTTTACCAATGGAGATAATGTATGGACTACCGAAGTACTGTGTTGCGCGGATTAATTTATTTTGTTATCGGATTAATAATCGCATACTCATCGTGCCCACATGATAATTATTTCCCAACTAACGCACGCTATTAGTCATTTTCGACGAATCGCAAGGAATTAGTATAGAAATATATATATATATATAAATATATATATATATATATATATATATATATATATTATATATATATATATATATATATATATATATATCAGTAGAGGTATAATGGTATTAATTAGAATGTATTTTGCACAAACACACACGCAGATAATAAGGCAATGAACGTAAAACTATTGGATTACACATAATTATTTGAAAATTATCCTTTTCATATATCGATCGTAAAATTTTCTATAGAGAAATACTAGATCGTATAAGGCGTACAAAGAAACATTTCAAAACAAATGTTAAAAATCAATCTACCTACCTATCTACCTATTTATCTTTCTTTCTTTCTATCTATTTATCTATCTATCTATCTATCTATCTATCTATCTACCTACCTATCTATCTATCTATCTATCTATCTATCTACCTTCCTACCTACCTACCTACCTTCCTACCTATTTATCTATCTATCTATCTATCTATCTATGACAATGGCAACTACAGTAGTACAGTAGCAATAGTAATGATAATAATGATAAACATCAACGTCTTTTACAGATAACTGATTTTCTAAATGCCCGGATTATCCATATAATGACAGGATTTATTAGTGTATTGATCTGTGTTAGGGTGCTTAGGATAAGTCCAGTTTTTGTCGATTGTATGTAAGAATCCTGTGTTAACTTGATAAAAATATCATTTATACAGGGCAAGTAGGTCACAATCAATATTAGAATGATAATTCCTGCTGTGATCTGAGCCCCTACATGCCATGTAGTAGAGTCTGTTCGTCTTTCAGTATTACACTTGGTTCTGTTTGTATTCCCTTTAGTAGTAGCGTGTATAGTGTCCCGATTTCCGGTAGGAACATCAGCACATCCATCCTGAATCTGAACGATATGTCCGCTGTTTGATATGTTGTTCATTTCGATAATTTGGTGATTGGTGATAGTTTCCTCTTCGCTGTTTTAGATTTTCTTCCGAGTGTTGATTATTTAAATTGGAAAGCGCAAAAGGGGTCTGGTGATATTTAGAACACATTTGAATAGATGTAGTTCCTTTAATACTTTTATTGTCCGCAATGGGCGCCTCTGACTTTACTTTTCTGGACCTCATAAACAATTTAACAATTGTGATGGTATATAAAAGAGACACGCATATCAGCAAAACAAAGAAAACGAGCCTAACGTGAGTAATGAACACCTTCTCATTTCCTTTGTATACTATATTCATAACACAAGATGTCGCTGTCACATCCCCAAAGACAATAAACAAATTCTACGTTTCGTAGTATAGTAGAAATTTGTTGTCTTATCGTAATGACTATGCATTAACGTAGTGGTCAAGCGTAAGTCACGTGACTTGCGCAAGGGTCTTTTGAAAAAGAGTGTAAAGAAAACCAGTTCTATTCTCGCCGTCAATCTGTGCACGTCAAGGTTTTGCACGGACCGTAGCCGCCATGGATCCAATAGCCATAAAGAATGAAACCAAATCAGCTATTATCGACTCGCAACAAAATATGTTGGACACTTTAGAATCTATGATAAATTCTAAACTTCAGCGATTTGAACAACACAGCAGAGAGCTTTCCGAAACACAAATTGGGCACAATTGCACAGGACACTTTAAAATGTAATAGAAAAAGTTGCGAGGACCAGTATAAATTTAACAGTAAAATTTCGCTTACACTGAAAGAAGCAGACAGAGAACTTGACCAGGGCAATTTTTCTGACGCCAAAGCTAAATTAACACAAGGTATAGAACATTTAGCATATCGACAGAAATTGGTCAAGATGGCAGATTGGTCCGAACTTGGGTGGAAAGTGGTTCAAGAATACGTCGCAAATCCGCTTGCCGAAAATTCTGATGATGAAAAGAAAATGAACAGAGCTTATTCTGCAGCGTCACAAAAATCTAAACTTGAAAATAAGCGTAAACGTTTCAACCCACTTACGAGACCTCAGACAAGCAATTCAAGTCATGAGCGTACTAAGCCGGGTGTGTGTTATCGGTGCATGAAACCAGGGCACTGGGCCAGGGATTGCATTGACAAAGAAAATAAGATAAGTGAAAAATCTTTCTATTTTCATGTTGAAAATCATGCCGAAAAATCATGTTCTTCAAAAATTGAAACTGAACGAGTAAGTCTAGTCGAACATAACGTAATCCCTACAGCTGAAGCGTCTTGTTTTACCCGCACGTAACGTAATATTGTTAACACACCTGTAGGCAAATTAAAGTCAGTTATAGATCTGGTACTAATGATTATATAATGAAAGTTATTGACAAAGGCTACGGTCTACCATTCAAATTTATACCTGAATCGGTAATTTTGAAAAATAACAAGTCAAGTTTAGACAACCAAAATTTTGTCAAAGATGAAATAGAAAAATTGTTGGCTATGGGCTGTATTTCAGAGGTTAAAAAAGAGAACGTTGTTGTTGTCAATCCTTTGACAGTAGCAGCGAACAGGAAAATTAAAAAGCGAATGGTGTTAGACTATAGGCATATTAATCCATGTTTACGTAAGTTTAGATGCATCAGTCACTCGACTGTCAGGTTATTTTTATTCAAATTTGATTTAAAAAGTGCATATCACCAGATCACAGAAAATATCTGGGTTTTAAATGGAATTTTGATGATGTTGATAAGTATTTTGTCTATAACGTGTTAGCGTTTGGGATTGCGACTGCAGGTTTTATTTTTACTAAATTAGTGCGAGAACTGGTTAAAACATGGCGGTCAAAAGGTCATAAAGTTGTTGTCTATTTAGACGACGGTCTAGGGGGGAGCATCTTCTCTCGAAAATGCTCGGGCTGTGAGTGTTTTTGTACGTGACAGCTTGTTAACTCATGGGTTTTTAATTGCTGAGGAGAAATGTATATGGGAGCCAGTAAATGTCATCACATGGTTAGGGATCATATGGAACACCATAGAGGGCAAAGTTTTTATAACAATCTTACGCATTGAAAGGTTATTAGATATTGTTATATCAGTAATAGCAGACTCGGAGAACGGAAAGCAGTTGTTTAAAGTAAAACATGTAGCTTGCATTGCCGGTCAGATTATTTCAATGCAGATTGTTATTGGAAATTTGGTTAGATTAAGAACAAGAGAGTTGTATAAATGCATTCTACTTCGGTCAAATTGGCATTCATTAGTTCCTATAAACGAGTGCACATTAAACGAGTTGATGTTTTGGAGAAACAATATATCAGAGCTAAACAACATAGGTAAATGCATAACCGAAGTAGATCTTTGTACTGTGAATGCATATAGTGATGCATCAGCCACTGGGTACGGCGGTTTTATTGAATTTAGTCAGACTGTTGACAATGTAGAACGGAACTCAGTTACATTAAACTGTGATTGCATATCACCCGACTGTGGGAGGTGCATAAATTGTAAGCGTACGAAAGCTTTTATTGGAAGCTGGGATGTACTAGAACAGAATAAAAGTTCCACATGGAGAGAACTGCAAGCTATTAATAAAATGGTTTTAAGTTCAGTTGATGTGTTACATACAAACAAAGTCAAATGGCGTACTGACAATAAAAATGTAGTGAACATTGTAAAAAATGGAAGTAAGAAAACTGATTTACAAAAGATAGCTTGTCAATTGAATGACGTATGTATGGAAAACAAAATTCATATTGTGCCTGTATGGGTTCCAAGGAACGAAAACAATGTATCTGATTACTTAAGTCGTTGTTCAGATTGTGACGATTGGGAAATACAATCTTGGGTATTCATGAGATTAGATCATCTTTGGATAGGTTTGCAAATGACAAAAATTAAAAATGTAAGAGGTTTAACTCTAGATTCTGGTGCAGAGGTTCTGAAGCTGTTAACAGTTTAACACAGGACTGGTCACAAGAAATGAACTGGTTGGTTTCTCCTCCCAGTTTAATTTGTAAGTCAATAAATAAGATGATAAATGAACATGCCATAGGAACTTTGCTGGTACCTGTCTGGAAATTTGCTCCATTTTGGCCTCTGATATGTTCAAATGGTATATGTTTTGATAGTTTTGTTACTGATTTTCTTTACATAGATAGCGAAAATGTAACATCTCCTGGTAGAGGGAGCAGAGGAGTATTTAATGAAAAACAGCAGTCTTTTAGATTTGTAGCTTTGAAAATAAGATTTATTTGATTTTATTTTAGGCATAAAGCTTGATTCAAGCATAAAGACATCTTTCAAGGATTCCGGTATCGACGAACAAAATTCATTGTTTCATCTTCATGAGAGTTTGGCCAGAAGACTTGTAAATTCAAAAAGTGATTCCACCGCACAGAAATACTGGTATAGTTTTTCGAAATTTGAAAAATTTATGCATTTTCACACATTTTCAGTTTTCCCGACAGAGCCAATTCATGTCGCTTTATATTTGACAAGTTTATTAGACTCAGGAGCATCTTTTGCAACTGTTTCAACAGCTGTTTATTGCGCTACATTCACTTAATTGTCGATAGATTGAGTCAGTTTCTGTTTATTGTCTGTATATAAATATGTAACATATATACATATATACATATATATATATAGACTCGTAGGTAAAAAGTTATAATGAATTCTTCTTAACAAGGATCCGCCTCATAAAGAAAAACCTGAAATACAAACCATCCTTGTGTTGAATGTTGAATATAAAAAATGCCAAGGAGTAATATTTGACGACTTTTTGCTCTTTAATCTTTAAAACAATGCAAAATTTGTCAACTAATTCTGTTAAAATTGTTATATTGCTGAAGTTCATTACACATTACGGACATTTTCAATCAGAATTACTTTAAGACAAGAAGTGTCGATCTATCTATCTATCTATCTATAGATAATTTATTGAAGTTACCATACGTATTTACCGTATGTGTCACAGTGATTGGACAGTTTGTTACGTGTATGTCACTTATAAATGTAGAAAGAGCGTTCTACTCCTTCCATTTTGTGAATATCAAATAAAATTTAGGCTGTACTGCACACAAACAATTTAATTTCTAATAAAATAATAGAAAAAAATCAAAAAATAACTTTAAACAAAATTTGAAGACGATCACCTCTAAGAACGCTTATATGTATAAATATTTGGTTTCATGAAGAAATAAGAATAATTCTAATGATGATGGTGGTGGTGGTGGTGACAACGACGACGATGATAATTACATGTAGTTTATTTTATTATTAGAAGTAACATTTATGTTGATATTATGATGATAAAAAAGTAAAAAAAATAAAATTACTTCAATCTTACCATATGTTGAGTAATTTGCATGTACGCAGATGTCATGTCACAGAGATTGCGTCATCTTCGCTGTCTGACTGACGCAAAGTACGATATATATGTAGCAAAGTGAAAGTCTTTGACTCAGGTTCAGGTTCTGTAGTGTATTTACACTGATGACATATACACACACGGTTAATCTAATATAAAGACAAAGTTACAATAAAAACAAAGAACATTGACATAATGTACATTAAATAAAGGTAAACATATAAAATGAAGTTTCAGAATTATAAATTTACAATTACTGAAGATCAGTCAATGGTATATTACAATTAGATCAATACTTATTGTAATGTGTAATATATAGCATGAACTTATTTAATGAGTCACTTTACAATCTCACTTTAGCACAATATGATAAAGAAGCAACTGAATAATAAGAAAATACAATACTAAACACGATTACCTTAAGCAGTAGTAGCAAGGAACAGTAACTCTTTCTGCCAAACATGTCGCCGCCGATATAAATTGTAATAATTCAAACAAGGTATTTATCCACAAAATTAAAAAGGAGGGGAATTATATGATTTATCAATATCATTTAGATATAAACCAATGAGAAAGCTAATATAAAAGAACCAGTAAAACAAAGAAAGTACTAAGCAACTCAATCCATATGGGCAATAGAACTAAAATTGCTCTAGGGCATTGAAACGACCGTCGACCATTATAATTTATGTAATGATTAGATCCTATACATTCAATAAACAATACAATACATTTATTTAAACGTAAACATTCACTTCCCTAGAATGAGAGAGAGAGAGAGATGGGGGGTTCCTTACCACATTATGACGTCAGTATATATACAGGATTGTAATATATATTCAGAAGAGTTAACAAACGCCCGTCCGGATAATAATTTGTTATACAGTAATATTAAATAACCATTGATTGATCACGGCCCATAAGTTGTCCACCGTCTTGACTTTTAGATATATCGACGACATTTTGTCAATGAATAATGACAAAATTTTCATATATATTTTAATGCGATATATCCCAATGAACTAGAAATTAAAGACACAACAGAATCAAAACACACTAGCTTTCTTCTTGGACGTTTTACTTACTATAGACATAGACAGGAAATTAACAGCCAGGATATACTAATGTCACGATTTCGGCTTTCGAAACGTAATGTTTCCAAATTTAAGAAGTAATATCCCGCAGTCACCTGTATTGTGTTTTATCTCAGAAATCATCAGATATGCCAGGGCGTCTTTATATAAGGTAGTCCGAAATAAAAGGTCACGAGTTCCGTTTAAGTGTCAATTTTGTTGACCCCAGTGTCAAACATCTAATGATACCAAGGTGTTTCAAAAGATGTAATCTTAGCAAATTTTATGTCTTTATCAAAAAGTGAACAATTGATGCAGGAATTCGCTGAACTATAGGACTATAGGACGTATATAACATTTATGCTTATTCTGTTCAACTCATCTACAATCCGAATATTACAAAAGTCCGACAGATTACACTTTATTGATATAAAGGTTTTACAAATGGGTACCGGAAATGACCTTTTCTATTTTGGAAAAAGATGGAAGTCGGAGTAAAGGGTATGTTGAAGCATTTGAAAGCCGCAATCATTGATGACAGCTATAGACTTGTGAGCAAGGAATATTTTCCTGGTGAAACAAGACACTTTTACTGAGCTTTCAACTACCCTTGATCTTATTTGTTTCTCTTAACTGCCTAAGAAATAATACATAATATTTTCCATTGATTGTTCGTCCCTTTTTATTTGGAGATAATCTAACAACTGATGATGTCTTATTGACCAAAACGACCATTTTGAGCATTTTGTTTTGGCCTCTTTTGTAAAACTGTAACTGGTATTGTAAAAAATATTAATAAGGATACCATCAGCCTTCCCAGCTGATGGAGCTCTTTTTTGCTTTCTTTGGTGGCGGTGAACCAAGGTGGTTCCATTGTTTAGATTGTTCTTTGGCTTCTGGGGTTAAATGATAGACCCATGTTTTATCCATAATTACAAACTTCCGCAGAAAGTTGGCAGGATCTGCCCCTTTAAGGTTCAGATTAGTGCGCTTCTGATCAGTTATCAGCAGTCTTGGTACTCTTCTGCAAGAATGGAATGGACTCTTTCCTGAGAAACTCCGACAGCACTAGCTATATAACTCTTTGTAACTCGTCTGCCACCCACAACATTATCATTGACTTTAGTGAATATTTCAGGAGTTGCCATAGTGACATGCGTCCCTGGAGGGACTTATCATAACCTGAAGCATCATCTGTCTGTCACGCTTAAATTCTACCGTCGACCTCTTATGGTAGCATCCTCTCCTAGTGTTGCTACTATAGCCGGCCTGGTTCAGTCGGTACCGCGCTCGACTCTTAAAAGTGAGGTCGTGAGTTCGAGTCCAGCCGGCGGCAGGTTGGTTTCTTTTCCTTCGGATGAGACAGTAAAAACTGAGGTGTCGTGTCACAGTAGGTATCGGCACGTTAAAGAACCCTCACTGCTCAATGGCCGTAAGTGCCGAGCATAGGCCAAAATTTGAAGCCCTTGGCCGGAATTTGGTGACGTCTTGAGTGGGACGTTAAACAACAATAAACAAACAATAAATCTAGTGTTGCTACAATGTTTGCCTAAATAGCCTAAGTGATAGACCTTTACTTTAAAATATTTAATCTCTGCTGCTCTCTCGGCAATTTTGACCATTTTGCTAGAGTCCATAGCCCTGTTATCTTTATTCCTCAGTCACAAAGCCTTAATTAGTCGGATAATAGTAGGACTGAAAATTGACATTTCTGCTTAACTACTTCAATATAAGGCTCAAAACTTTCCAATCTTCCCTTGTATGTGTTGTTGTCAGTCTCATATAATTCATAAAATATTACCAGTTTGTAATTGTTCAATTGATTAAGAGATACGATTTGAATGACTTCTTTGATGTCCATCATATTGTTGTGGGTGACAAATTCTCAGGAAAGAGTCCATTCCAGTCTTATGGAAAATCTTGAGATGAGAAAGATCTCAGCACGTTGGGTACCAAGAATGCTGATAATTGGTCTATATGCATGATAAAAATGGCCAAAGTGCCTAACACGACTTGTGATTTATTTTAAAATAATTCAGTCTTGAGTGTTTTGCAATTATTCCATTCCACAGGCCTATCTATCTGGTACTTCCTTTTTACATCGTTTGGTCTATTTATTTCACAAACATTTTATGTCAGATTACATACATGGAAAATATCAGTTTTTTTCATAAAACGATAGATCCCGAACACAGGGTGTCCAATAAACTGAGTAAAATTGAAGAAGTACCAATCGATAATCAAGACTCAAGTCCATTATAACACGACGAATAGGCCATTCCAAATTTTTTCTCTGTTGACCATTTGCCGATAGATAGGTTTTGACATAAAAAATAGGGGGAAAAACACACATACATTTAGGCGGAAATTTTTTAACATAACCCTAATATATCAAAAGTTAAACATGAGCATTTATTTCACCATTGTGAAAACTTATATTTTATATATCATTTATTAGTATGCACCAAATATACAAGCAGAAAAAAAAAGAAACTGTGTATACTTAAAAGTTAAATAAAAACATAAAAAGCATTCTTTGATCACTCTTCATTCTTATAGGCATAGTTAAATATACTAAACGCGTGTTTGAGTACTCAATTTGTTAAATATCGCGTTTGATTTGCCTTGATGGCCACAGCACGGTTTTTTGGAATTTCGAGCCTAAGCGACACGTGGTTAGTAATCGATTAGAATTTCTTGAATTCATTGACAGTATGAAACATTTGCTATTGCTATTGCTATTGGCATGCTGGAAGCTGGGATGTCTCAAAGCAATGTGGCAAGGCAGTTTGGCGTTCATATTAACACTGTAAATGCTTTATGGAGATGATATCAGCAAACTGGCACCCTTCGGAGTCACCCACGATCATGACGCCCACGTGTGACGTCACGTCAGGAAGATACGTATATACGGACGTCACATTTCCGTAATCAATTCCAATCGGCTTATTTGACCGCTAGAAGCATCCCTGGGCATAGACAGGTTAGTCCTCGTACCGTAAGGAACAAATTGCGAGAGGACAAAAAACGTCCTCGACGTCCTGCTATCCGTCCTTGACGTCCTACTATCCATCTTGTACTCCTCTCGCGTCACTGTGTTGCGATGTTAGCGTTATGTAGGAGGCATCATTGTTTCAATAACAGAGATAGGGCGGCAGTTCTTTTTACGGACGAGTCGAGTTTTCATCTCTACAGCAGTGACTATTGTGTTCCGGCTTACCGTTGTGCTGAAGAACGTTACGTTATATTCAGTGCCGCCAATTTGGTGGAGGGAGCGTTGTGGTCTGGGGTGGAATTACAACACATGAAAGGACCCCTTTGGTGATAGTGGAGGGCAATTAAACCGGCGTACGCTACCGAGATAGTATGTCAGCACGTCATTCCATTCATTCACAGCAACCAGCGTAACGTAATTCTGCAATAGGACAACGCACGACCGCACACCGCACGCGTTGTTAGTGAGTATTGACAGCAGCAAAACGCGAATGTGCTACCCTGGCCTGCGATGTCACCGGATTTATCGCCTATAGAACTTGTTTGGGATGAAATAGAACGACATCTTTGTCAAGAGCCACCCCCTCCTGCTATGTTGGACGCTTCGCGTATTTCATTTGTATGTCAAACGCTTGACGCAAATACCATAAATGAAATCGGTCCAGCGAAAAACCAAAGAAGAGGCGAGTTTTTTCGCTTGCAGAATAAAACATGTCCTGACATAGCATATATGTTTGAATTAAAAAAGCTTTCGGCAGGAGACGACGGAATATTACTACATTGATCATAAAGCGGAGTGTGAAGTTGACCGTCCTTCCCAATCGACAGGAGTAAATCTATGAGAGAAGCAGATGTGTTGCTCTCTGTCGTCTCATCGATCTCAATTTCAACATGATACATAAGGTAATTCTTTAAGTTAATATTATACGTAGATAGGACGTCGTCGATGTACCTGTAAGTAAAATTGAATCGATATGCTGGTTTTTTTTCGTGGAGAGCAGAGACTATAAAATTCGCTTCACATTAATGCAAAAAAGAAATGTTCAGCTAAGAGAGGGCACAATTGGTACCTATGGGAATGCCGACTATCTGCTGGAAAGTCTTTCCCGCAGAAACACAAATAGTATCCTTTAAAAACGCCAGCATGTTGAGAATATCGTCTTAAGTGTGTACTTGTTATAAAAATCCATGTTTCTCCACAAAATATGGTTTTTCATATGGTGGCTGACGTGTGCCATTCCGTTGTTTCCGACCTTTCGGTGCGAAACAAAGAAATGTCGCCAATTAACAAGTACTAAAAATTGTTCTTTCGGAGCGAAGCAACGAAAGGTCGACATTTTAATTCGAAATGACGAGATTTTAGGGTCGCTAATTAGCGAAATGTATGAGACATGACAGGTCCATCAAAGGAGAAAGTAAGGGATAGAGCACCAAGACTAGGATGTCTTTCATCACCACAGTATCTCTAACATTAGATGTATCTAGCTGATCAGGTTTGATACCTACTTTAGCTATGAGATCAGAACTTGCACAAGATACAATTGCTCTTGTGTCCAGTAATGAATTTACAGAGTAACCGTAAATGGACAGCAACAGTATTTCTCTCCATTGGCATAAGTAAACTAACATTTTGTGAACGAGGTTCAGTTTGAGGTTTGTGAGATTTTAGTTTGTTAGTTGGTTTCTGGGTCATTTATGTGAGAAGGTATTTTGCTAGCAATTGGTGCGGTGAAAAATATTGTTGGAGAGGTGACCTTAGTTATGTGCCTATCCGTTCTTGGGATAGGCGCGCATCCCTAATTTGAGTAACTTGTGTTAGATATTTGAGTACCGGTATATAATATGTTTGCTTCTTATGACAGACATCCTCATAATAATTCCACTTAAAACAATAAATACATTTAGTCTTAAACGCAGGGCAAAAGGTTCTAATCTGGCATGACTTACCGCAGCCTAAACAGTTTGTTTGTTCTTGTGGTCTGCCTCTGCTGAACTGTCTGGTATGAGGGTAGTTGTCTGATCATCTGGGATGAGGATAGTTGTCTGATGGTCTGGTATGAGGGTAGTTGTTTGATGGTCATGGATGAGGATAGTTGTCTGATGGTCTGGTATGAGGGTAGTTGTCTGATGGTCTGGTATGAGGGTAGTTGTTTGATGGTCTGTTATGAGGGTAGTTGTTTGATGGTCTTGGATGAGGATAGTTGTCTGATGGTCTGTTATGAGAGTAGTTTTTTATGGTCTTGGATGAGGATAGTGGTCTGATGGTCTGATATGAGGATAATTGTCTGATGGTCTGGGATGACGTTAATTGTCTGGTAGTCTTGGATGCCGTTAGTTGTCTGATGATCTGGGATGAGGGTAGTTGTTTGATGGTCTGGGATGAGGTTAGTTGTTTCATGGACTTGATTGAGGATAGTTGTCTGATGGTCTTGGATGAGGTTAGTTGTCTGGTGGTCTTGGATGAGGTAAGCTGTTTGGTGTTCTGGGATGAGGTTAGTTGTTTCATGGACTTGGATGAGGATAGTTGTCTGATGGTCTTGGATGAAGTTAGTTGTCTGGTGGTCTTTGATGAGGTAAGTTGTCTGGTGGTCTTGAATGAGGATAGTTGTTTGATGGTCTTGGATGAGGATAGTTGTTTGATGATCTGGGATGAGGGTAGTTATTTGATGGTCTGGGATAAGGTAAGTTGTCTGGTGGTTTTGGATGAGGTTAGTTATTTAATGATCTGGTATGAGGGTAGTTGTTTGATGGTCTTGGATGAGGATAGTTGTTTGATGGTCTGGTATGAGGGTAGTTATCCAATGGTCTGGTATGAGGGTAGTTGTTTGATGGTCTTGGGTGAGCTTAGTTGTTTGATGGTCTGGTATGAGGGTAGTTTTTGGATGGTCTGGTATGAGGGTAGTTTTTGGATGGTCCGGTATGAGGGTAGTTATTTGATGGTCTGTATGAGGGTAGTTGCTTGATGGATTGGTATAAGGGTATTTGTTTGATGGTCTGGTATGAGGGTAGTTGTTTGATGGTCTGGGATGAGGTTAGTTGTTTGATGGTCTGGTATGAGGGTAGTTGTTTGATGGTCTGGGATGAGGTTAGTTGTCTGATGGTCTGGTATGAGGGTAGTTGTTTGATGGTCTTGGATGAGGTTAGTTGTTTGATGGTCTGGTATGAGGGTAGTTATTTGATGGTCTGGTATGAGGGTAGTTATTTCATGGTCTAGGAAGAGTATACTTGTCTAATGGTCTTGAATGAGGTTAATTGTCTGATGGTCTGGTATGCGGATTGTGGTTTGATGGTCTGGGATGAGGATGGTTGTTTGATGGTCTGGTATGAGGGTAGTTGTTTGATGGTCTAGGATAAGGATAGTTGTTTGATGGTCTTGGATGAGGTTAGTTGTCTGATGGTCTGGTATGAGGAATGTTGTCTGGTGGTCTTGGATGAGGATATTTGTCTGGTGGTCTGGTATAAGGATAGTTGTCCGATGGTATTGGATGAGGATAGTTGTTTGATGGTCTTGGATGAGATTAGTTGTCTGATGGTCTGGTATGAGGATAGTTGTCCGATGGTATTGGATGAGAATAGTTGTCTGATGGTCTGATATGAGGATAGTTGTCTGATTGTCTGGGATGAGGGTAGTTGTTTGATGGTCTTGGATGAGGATAGTTGTCTGATGGTCTTCTGGGTTGTAGTCCGTGATCTTTGGTTTCCGTATGTACAAGGAATTTTCGACCAAATTATCACCGGGGGAAATGTGTATGCTTTTCCGTTGACAATGAAAAACGATGACGCTTGTTGATAATAAGCACTTTATTGTATAGGTCGGTTAGGTGAATTTTTTATATCCACAATTACACCCGTATACTCCAAAGCCTAAAATCTAATTGTCTGAAAATTTACAAAACATATTTACATAGAAAAGAAGTACAAAAGAGTCACTTAGCGAAATATGTGTGATAAGCCTTAATGGGCGATTAATACGTAAATGGAAATTACTAACTGAATTGTCTTTGAATGAAGATTAAACAGAATAAAAAATGAATAAATAAACTAGCAAAATATAAGATAAAGTTGAATAAAAAGAAAAAGTCCAAATTCAGTTACTGAACTAGAAAGGTTTCCATGGAACATTTGCGACGGGTGTGACGCTGACTCCTTCCGGACACCTGGTCTTATCCCGTTTGGGATTCGTGATTATTCTTCATGTTGAGACTATTTGCACATCTAATTCGTCGTGTTATAATGGACTTGAGTTTTTGATTATTGATTGGTACTTCTTTAATTTTACTTATCACAGAATTTCTTTGTTATAATTCTATCACTAACTGATGTCAATTCAAGCAGCATTGCTTTTCCTTTTCACATTACTGTGGCAACACCTTTGCTGTGATGGTCATTTGCTCTTCAAGAATATTTTATATCCTCTCTATTTAAATTCTCACCCGACAGACCTGTGAGTTTCGCTTCCTTGGTCGAAGGAACAGTAACTACCCGTTTTTAAAACTTTAGTATTATTTGGGATTCGATCCCGAGACTGCATGTCGAAAGCTCTCCACTAGACCACCACAAGCTGTCACACTGAGAATAATTCTGTTATATTATATAAGTATTCATAATCAAATGGTTTGCAGTTTGCCAGTTTTCTTGCGGAAGGTCGGTGGTCTTTACCCGGGTAACCGGGGTTTCTTATCCACCAATAAAAACTGGACGCCATCATATGACTGAAAGATTGTTGAGTATGGCGTAAAACAAAAATCAAATCAAATGGTTTGCATTTTTACTGGTTTATAAGTATCAAATGTTTTCATCATACTAGATATTCTTAGGTACGGTGATAAATGATACAACACCCGTAATCAGTAAGATCTTTACTGTGGCTTTGATATAATTATAGCCAATTTCTGAAAAGTATCTGAATAACGATTTCACTGTTCATCTAATGCGGGTTGAAAAATGCAAATGTGGCAGCAAAACAAACACGAATATTTCACTCGTTATATTGCTAAATGCATTTACACTCCAAACGCGTCAGACCTTGAAATTACTTCATGTTGCATTGTGGGATTTGCATACAAGAATTATAAGAGAAATTCAGTCCTACTTTTGAAATAATGCGATATATAAAAAAATATTCCAGTTGTAAGCATCAACTGCATTTGTTTGATATAAACATCTTGAAGACAAAAGGCTTCCCATGATTTTCAGCAGATATACCTATTGCGCACACTCAAAAGAATATGACACTGTGATTAGTTTCCTGTGTATAGAGAAATCAAGTCCTCGAAGGATGGAAAGAATCGGAAACGGAGCAGGATTTAATTATTTGAATTACAACAAAACAAGATGTCTAAACCTATGTTTTCTAATAATTTTTAATTATGAACTGATGCCGAATGGATCCATGTAAAATTAATAGGTCAAGACTCGCTTGAAAGATGAAATATACAGATAAACGTTAATATTGTCGCCAACGGAAATAAATATTTAGTTGTCTCTGATCTGTTAGGTATGAACCAGACATGACAAGATCTACCAAGACTGCTACCATGGAAACAATGAAAGTTTAAAGTCATTTACTCATGATAAAAGAAACTACAAACAATTATGAACATTATTCATAACTATTTATTCATTTTGCATATTGCAATGTTTTTCAGATACAATATATGTAGTAAACAGGCATGACAACTGAAATATAAGATGAAAATATACATATCAAATTTCTAAAGGGAAAACAATTACACAAAAGTACTATTTTCACTTAACGTCAGATCACAACAATAAAGAATGACTTATCACAAACAAATGCTTCTCTACATAGACCAGGTGGGTTATTGACTTCAGATACTTTCACTTACACTTTTTGAATAAAACGAATAATTAAGTTCTACTTAAAAAAATGAAAAATCAAATCATCTTGACATCACACGACTTCCATGGTTACCAGAAGCACACCATGTCTGTATGTATATTGACTTGATGTATGTTTTGCGTATACAGACATTTGAATTTTTCACATGATACGAAGAAAATCAGATCTAACTCGTCTAAAATCAGTCATATTAAAAAACTAAGAAATATCAACTTAACATGGTGTTTGAGGGGGTAAATACACATATACACACACAGTAGCCACATTGTAAAGACATTATTTCTGTTTGTTGGTATAAGTAATTTTGATATTTAACATCAGACATGATCTTTATCTCTGTCAACTTTCATCATTAGCTACACGAGTGTACACATGAACTTATTCTTAGACTGTTGGTTTACATTATGAACATACGACATATGATATCAAAAGCAGGTGGAATGGACAGAAATAAACAGAACGTGCAGAAAACAATGCAATATCCTTTCCCCTTAAATTAGATCTTTTGAAATTTTAGCATATTGCTTATATCAAATTACAATTTTATTATCAAAGTGTTTAGCCACATCAATTGAACAAAACCTTAGAAATTAAGTCGAATTATTTTTATCATTTTCAATTCTTATAATGAAATATTGCTGCTATACAATATCTATGTACATGCAACTTACATTAATGTACCTAAAACTAATCATCATTTTCACACACAAAAAATGTAATTCTGCGAGAAAATGATTGAAATGACAAAGATAACGATGAAAACTTATTAATCGGACAAAAACTGCAATCACTTTCATCTTCTTTAATGACAATATATAAAACAAAAACTTTGTGTGTGTATGTAAATTTCAAACAAGGCCATACAAATATTAAACAGAGGTTTAGTTTTTATTGATACAAGTTTCTTAAGCTTCTTAATCTCTGTATAATCAATAAAGTTAATAGATTTACTGATACCTTACAGGTGCTCATCACAGGCACACTTGCAGCCTTCTTTGTTCATAGCAAATGGTATCAACAGATTGTTGTGTATCAGAAACATAGTTTTAAAGAAGCTTCAAAGAAGAAATCATACGAAAGTAAATAGACTCTATTCTGAACATATGGAATTTTTGAAAGAACTGACCAAAGTATAAATTTGTGATAATGACTAGAATCTAAAGAGTTCATTTAACATAGAAAGCAATGGGGAAATGAATTTAGTTGACATCTGAATGGTACCTGTGTGTAAATTTCAAGACAATGTCTGAATCACGATAGCGATTTATTTTGTGAAAGTATTATCCAATAGCCTTGATCCCCTTATACACATGTGTAGCCCCAGTGACCATCACATGTAAACATGAAGCATATACTTCATGTATTAAGGAAATCATATATATATATATATATTGTTTTGTTGATTTAATTCTTTATTGCTGTACGCTAGTGATTTATACCGAAAAATTAGCCGCTTCATTGACCACCAACACCTGTGGTGGTATATCCAGATAACTTACACTTTGAAATGGATGTTTGCTCTAAAAATGGAGTGGTGGATTGGGATTATGAATTTAGTGTTATAAATAGAATTTTACAAGGTAAAAAAAATCCAGAAAAAAATCTGGAGATGGAAATTGAGATAAATGAGTGACGATAATTCAAGAACTGAATACACATACAGTAAACCCGCTTTACAACGACATTCATTATAACAGAATATTCGGTATCCGACAAAAATTGCTCGGGAACAAACATACATATACATAAAAGTACTCATTACAACGGAATATTCAGTATCCAACTCAACATTAGATTCCAGGAACAAATGTACAAAACTCAATGTAAATAAATGCTTTACAACTACATAACATCACAGTAGAACCCACCTGCTGATCCGGCTATTGTTTTCAGTAACACAAATGACAAGTTCCGTTACGCTACATGTCCGTGCCTATGTGGTTACAATGGCGGATCTTTAAATTACTTCAATACTTGCAACAACTGTAGGCATATTAGTACAACTTTATTTATAAAACGCATTTTTAAGAGAATTGTATCAGCTATCGGTGAGCTTTTTATTTAAGCAATAGTGAAACTAACTCAGAATCAGGAGATATACTATTACATTCAGGCATTTTGAACATGATCAGTACATTTCTCGAAATCACCGATTTAAGATATGCGACTGAAAAAATAATTGTGGATTGATGTTTACAATATTAACATGCATAAATATGAGAACTAAAAGGTTGAAAATAGTATGAAATAAGATTTGTTGTTATAAATTTATTTATTTACAAGTACATATATGTGTAAAGGGAGCTCATCATCAAATTCGTTGCAGTGATAAATTTGATATAAGTGATTCCTACGTGGTAACAAACACGGTCGTTGTAAAGAGTGTTCACTGTACATATGTATCAAACATTGTCAGTTTCTTGATATCTACAACAAGAAGATGACTAGGATTTGGCAATACAAATCTATAAAAAAAATATCCTGATTATATACAGACACACACACGTGTGTGTGTGGGTAAAACCTAAATAAATAACAGTTTACAAAGCATATGTCAAAGGGTAACAAACAATTTACTCACCGAAAACCACATATATCTATAATTACTTAACATTGGAAGAAGAAAATTAGCACTACACAATGGGTGGCTTGGACAGATGGCTTAATAATAAAGTAAAGCAAATCAGATCAGCAAAGCATATATACTTATAATGTAATGTGATACTTATCATATAACATTCACAGCAAATTAACAGCTAAAATGTCAATATGACACTGTCCACAAAAACTGTCTAGTTTATTTACAACTTTTCAACTAGGGTTGTGGTAATTAAAAATGTAATTGTAATTACATGTAATTGCAATTAATTACAATTTTTCAAGTAATTTGTGTTTGAAGAAAAATTCAATTACAAGTTATTGTAATTATTTATATTCTAAAAATTTGCAATTGACAATCTCATTTCAATAACTTTATAATAACATGTACTTGATATATTTCATGCCAAGTACTTGGACAAATAAATGGATCACATTTTCCCATTGATTAAATAAATATTTCTATACAGTTGAGCCTGTATTTCACACTGTGCTATACCCCACCCATTTTCACCTGTTGTTCTCTAAGGCAACAAACAGGTGTGAGTTGGAAATAAGAGCTTAATCACGTTCTGTCTATTGTGTGATTATGTAGATGTATGTATGTTATTGAAAATAACCATTTGAAAAAATGTAATTGTAATTAACTACTTTTGAATGTAATTGTAGTTATGATTAATTACATTTACAAAAATGAGTAATTGTAATTGTAATTCAGTTTTTCCAAAGTAACTGTAATTAATTACATTTCAATGTAATTGACCCCAACCCTGTTTTCAACTATATCTACCAATGCATCAAAACAGACACAACATTCTTTTCATGTACTACGTCACTTTCAATGTCTTTACATTTTCTCCCTGTACTAAGTCACTTTCAATGTCTTTACATTTTCTCCCTGTACTAAGTCACTTCCAATGTCTTTACATTTTCTCCCTGTACTAAGTCACTTTCAATGTCTTTACATTTTCTCCCTGTACTAAGTCACTTTCAATGTCTTTACATTTTCACCCTGTACTAAGTCACTTTCAATGCCTTTACATTTTCTCCCTGTACTAAGTCACTTTCAATGTCTTTACATTTTCTCCCTGTACTAAGTCACTTTCAATGTCTTTACATTTTCTCCCTGTACTAAGTCACTTCCAATGCCTTTACATTTTCTTCCTGTACTAAGTCACTTTCAATGTCTTTACATTTTCTCCCTGTACTAAGTCACTTCCAATGCCTTTACATTTTCTTCCTGTACTAAGTCACTTTCAATGTCTTTACATTTTCTCCCTGTACTAAGTCACTTTCAGTGTCTTTACATTTTCTCCCTGTACTAAGTCACTTTCAATGCCTTTACTTTTCTCCCTGTACTAAGTCACATTCAATGTCTTTACATTTTCTTCCTAGTCACTTTCAATGTCTCAATACAGAATCGATAACATTTGTTTTATCTGTACTAAGTCACTCTCTTTTAATGTCTCGTTACCAAAACATTAACATTTTTTCTCTTTACTTAATGACTTTCAGTTTGAATGCCTCCTTTCAAAACAATAACAATTTTCTCTCTGTACTATGTCTTGTTTAAAAAAACAACAACACAAAATTAGCAGTTTTTCTCTTTACGTAATGACTTTCACTTTTCAAAGTCTTGTGACAAAAACATTAACATTCTTCCTAGACAGGTAGGTGTACCACACATTTTAAAAATGCCAATATATATGACTTATTTCTCTACATGCTAGCCCCTGTTTATATATCATGTATATATTTGTACACATTAAACAGAATATCAAAAAATGAATGATCGCCTGTAAGATGAAGCTGCTGGCATAAAGACATAAAAATCAATAGAAATGAAAAACAGCAGTAATGATGGTAAAAAATGACTTACGTGTGTTATATACTACACATTTTATACACGTTATATGATTCTGTCTAGTTTGTGAAATGTACATCCACCATATGTAACTAATTCTGTCCTAAATTTACATCTGATCAGTATTTATGTCACATAGACTCTGTTCTCTCATATGTTTTATCTCTGTAATAAAAATTTTATTTCAGTTCCTAGCTTGTACAAAATGCTAGCAATCAATTCAAAGTTTCTGGGAGTAATTTGCTTGTTGCTATATTATTTTGTCCTTGTGGTTTTGTAAGGCTAAGTTTGGACATAATGTAATTCTATTTAATTCCTCAGAAAAAAGATCATTTTTTTGAAACAATACGATCAATCAAAGATGTAACAATTTGAGGATCTGAAAACACAGTTTATCTTTTAAATCCTGTAAATATGTGTGGCAATTATTTGACCTTAATCATGAACTAGCGTATAAACTACAATGAAATTTAGACATTCCCATGAGGCTCCCTCTTTTTTTTTTTGTCACGTTATGGCTACTGGCTCCAATTAAAAATGTTATCTCCCAATGAATAAACTTAAATAAACTTTCCCAGGGGCTGTCAAGTGGGTTATACTTGTAGTAACAAAACACACTATATGAATGAAATAAAATACCTTGACTGATCTAATGCTGTATTGCATATCTGATATGAGATAAGTTAATCTTCAGAAATCCTTGTTGAATATAAGGTATAACAAGGTGCACAAAAGTGTTTTGATTGCTTATATAAAAAGTGTAAATATTAGCAGTCTAAACTGGTAAAGTATACAATATAGGCAAAATCAATATGATGGTCTACAAGGAGCACTACAGGTACAATCTGCAATCTAACCCTACTTCATAAATCTGGTTGTCAAAAGTTAAACTTATTTCTCTTCGATAATGATTGCTTTTCATGAAGTTTGTTATCATAATGAAAACTTAATGTAAAAGAGTAAAAAAACCACACATACACATAAAGATATAATTGTGCATGTGGTTAAATAAATCTAAAATAAAGCCAGACTTGATGATCTCATATCCTGAGAAAAGGAAAGTGAAATTTACTTGACCAATTTAAGTGGACAAAGAGAGGACAATGTAATACAAAGATAAAAGATGCTTAGAAATAGACATGTAAAGGATTCTCAACAATAATGTATTCTACGAAATTTACAACGAATATGAAAACTTCATACATGTATATTGTCACTATAGTAACTTTATCCAACCAATCAGGAATGCACTATGAATTGACAGACAAGAGTAATCTGGTGAAATAGATGTTCAAGTTCTTTCTGATGATCTATACAGTAGTTGAGGTTCATATTTCACAGACCAAATTAGTGTTATAACAACATTTTTACTATTTGTAAAACAACCCACATGATATTAAAAAGTGAAAGCTTTTATAGTGAGTTAAACATGTTTTTGTAGAAGTAAATATGAGTTATATACATATTGTTAATTTATCTTTGACATATTCTATAAAAACAAATCATCCAAATCACATTTAACATTGTCTCTACATAATTAAACACTTGTACAGCTTCATCAAAACTTAAGTTAACCTTGACATAATTCAACACAGGTACAGCTTCATCAAACTTCAGTATAACTACTGATCGACAGTATATCCATCTTGTTGCTCATACTAACATCAACATGTTTACTGTGAAACAAAGTCAAAACGTCCTGCAACAGTAAAAAAGGACAAAAAAATGTAGCTGAAACTCAGCGTACCACAAAGTAGAAAATGGATCCAATGTCTAAACGTTACAATGATGAATCACAATCCAGAGTTTGGTCTCCATGTTCAACCAATGATAGTGTTACACTTATGTTATTTGTGTCTGCAAGGTAAAGATACTGCAGTCATCATGTCAATATGACAGTATGACAGCAGTGTCACATACAAAATCTCTGAATAGATCTCTCCTCAACTTTGGTTCAGAGGGTCAAAGTCCGACAGTGAAAAGTCCTCAGTTCCAAATGACAAACCTGCACTGAATCCAGCCTACAAAAAATTCAAATATCAACTTAGAGCAATCAGAAATAGAGATGAAACAAGCCAAAATGGTCACCTGCGCCAAATATATGATAACAGAAAGAATATGCTGGTCATTGGTTCATAGACAGAAGATTTTTAAAGATATACCACTTTTTGGGGCCCCTTACTAGCCCTTTCCATTCACAAACATAATACAGTTTCCCATATGTTACATTCAAATGTGGATAATACAAATTCCTGGGGACTGATAATTCCATTCAATACAGATTGCAAACTATGTGGCTTTTTGGTTCTTTGAGTGGCCATGCATTCACAGTGTACAGAGCTTAAGTTGTCAAAGTGTACTTTCAAACATGGACATGTCTTTTCCGAGTACTTTAAGCTACGTTGGTTGAAATTGGCACTTTGGTTCTTGTGAAGAATTCGAAAATGCAGAGTTGATGAAAAACTTTTCTCCCATACTCGAGTTATCCTTATAACTAGTGCAAAATTATCAGCTTGTCTTCCCGGGGGGGGGGGGGGGGGGGGGGGGTTGGTGGATTACAAGGTACACGTGTTATGACGTCACAATACAATTTATGACGTAGAAGTTCTGTGGCTTCCAGAATGCGGTACATATTTATGTCAGACATGACTCAGATATGAGTAGATCTATATAGACATGTAGATCATATGTAAATCTACAGACATATATCGAATAAATGGGAGAAAATAATTAACCCCTACCTTGAGTGTATGACAAAGGAATTTCAATCCTCCAGATAAAATTCTTGAATGACAGATCATCGGCAAGCCTCAGGTTTGTCATTCAAGAATCTTACCCTCAGATTGATATTCCTTTGTTATATCTTCTAGGTAGGGGTAGATTCTGTTAATCTTTTCTGCTTACTTAGGTGCCTATTACCATTACCTTTGACACTGAAACTGTTTTAGAATGATCCGTAAGCCACTTTCACACATTCACGGATGAGACGCCGAATCAACACTGACCGTCAATCTGTGACAGTCTGTGAAAATTCGCCATCATCATGTATGGACCGTGTATGCATCCTGTAAGATATAGAGAGTATTTGACTGTTTAGGACACTTGTTTGGATTAGAGAGTATTTCAAGACTATTTGTGACACTTGTTTAGATTAGAGAGTATTTTGACTGTTTGGGACACCTGTTAGGATTAGAGAGTATTTTAGGACTATTTGTGACACTTGTTTAGATTAGAGAGTATTTTGACTGTTTGGGACACCTGTTAGGATTAGAGAGTATTTTAGGACTATTTGTGACACTTGTTTAGATTAGAGAATATTTTTGGACTGTTTGAGACACTTGAGAGAGGGTATACATATTAGACCATTTGTTTGGATTAGAGAGTATATACTGACTTGTAAATCCATCAGTTCCTTGTCCACATTTTGTATTGCACAATCTAGATCTTTGGAATCTGTAAGTGTCGGTTTGAATTCTGGCATCCCAAATGGATCAACTGCTGCATTTGATAATGGTGATGAAGTGGCTACATTAAATGGGTCATATCCACCTAAAACAATACAAAATAGATATTATCAGAACACTTCTCTGATAATTAGTTTCTCTGACAAAAACCTGTGTGATGTGTATAAAGGTTAGTTATTATACAAAAGAAGAAAATGAATCATATATTAGTGCAGTATTTGAAGCTTCTCATTGTTCCACTGGATCATCTTTAAGAAATATGACAATCACTTCTGATGCAACTAGCCAGACTGGTGATTTTTTTTTCTAACATTGCAAACACCTGGCCAGACCTGTGATTTTCCCTTTTAGCGTTGGGCACCTGGCCAGACCTGTGACTCTCCCTTTTAACATTACGAACACCTGGCCAGACCTGTGACTCTCCCTTTTAACATTACGAACACCTGGCCAAACCTGTGACTTTCTTTTGTAACATTGGGCACCTGGCCAGACCTGTGACTCTCCCTTTTAACATTACGAACACCTGGCCAAACCTGTGACTTTCTTTTGTAACATTGGGCACCTGGCCAGACCTGTGACTCTCCCTTTTAACATTACGAACACCTGGCCAAACCTGTGACTCTCCCTTTTAACATTACGAACACCTGGCCAAACCTGTGACTCTCCCTTTTAACATTACGAACACCTGGCCAAACCTGTGACTTTCTTTTGTAACATTGGGCACCTGGCCAGACCTGTGACTCTCCCTTTTAACATTACGAACACCTGGCCAAACCTGTGACTCTCCCTTTTAACATTACGAACACCTGGCCAAACCTGTGACTTTCTTTTGTAACATTGGGCACCTGGCCAGACCTGTGACTCTCCCTTTTAACATTTGGAATATGGCCAGACCTGGGACTTTCTCTTTTAACATTTGGCACCTGGACAGACCTGTAGCTTTCTCTTTTATCAACAGGCACATTTGGCAACTCTATATTATAGATTTTAAGATCCCAAACTACCAGTAATTCAAACCAACCAGTAATCAGCATCATGATTCATAGCTTTTTAAGCCATAACTGAAAACAATGTATATGATGTAAATATATTTAAATACTGATTAAATCCATCTATACAAACCTGTGTGACCATTCTTAGACTGAAATGGATTAGAATTTTGACTAGGTGTACCATGTGTTCTAGACCTCGTACTTGGCGGAGGTGGAGATACTGCAAATGAAAAATCAAAATAATGTCAGTGTAATTATATAGTACAGGGCCTGGCACCATAAAACTTGAGAAGTACTTAAGTCTAAAAAATTTTACCGAACTTTGGCTAATCCTGAAATCTGATCGGCTAAGCAGGCTAAGTTGAGAATATTCTCAGACTTGCATAAATTTTTAAGTTTTATGGTGCGACAACCAGACATTAATATAGTTCTCTGGCTGAGTTGTAATTACTTTATAGTTGCTTTTATTTGCAGGGGATTTAATTTTGCTATATTCACGGTCATAGAGAACTCTGCAAAATTAAATACTCCTGAATATAATACATTTATGACGTATCAGAAAGACAATTCATAACCTATCTTGCACGGAATTTTCTCCCCATGAAATTAAACAACTAAACAGTATACATGATACTCTTTGACTTATCAACCAACTGCAATTACACTTATCAACAATGCATGTCCATTACACAGACTAAAAATGCCTGAAATGTACAAATTTGACAGACCAACTGTTTCTTCACTAAATAATGATCCCTGCTGAAAAGTAATTACATTAATTGTGATATGAAGACTCAACTTGATTTAGATTTGTACTTCAAAATTTCAGTCAATAATTTGTTCAGCCTTATATGGTTCAGCATGATTCTTGATGTTGTTTGGGGTTTTTTGTTAGGACAAACTTTGATCATGAGCATTCTGAACTACTGTTTACTTCTTCCAAAGGATATGTATATTTTAGCAACTTAAAATGTATGTTTTTTCCTAACAGAACAAGAATTCTGAGAGTAAGGACAAATCAATACATGCCTCTACTTGTAATACTATCACTAAGTAAACGGTGAACAAGTACAAAACTCTAATCAAACCCAGACTGACAGAAAGAAAGCCAGATAGATAGAGGCAAAATTCTATAACCCTTCCCTCTTATAGCCCCCCATATCCTGCCTCCTAGTCACAACCTCCTATAATCCCTCCCTCCTGTAGCCCCTCCCTCCTATAGTCACCCCTTCTTATTGTTATCTATATCTCCTATATCTCTATTGTAAACCATCTATCAAAGTAGTTTTTGATTTTGATTATGTTTGTTTTTATTGTTGTTTAATGCCACACTCAACAACTTTTCAGTTATATGGTGGCGGCCAGTTTTTAATGGTGGAGGAGAAAATCCGGTTACAATGTACCCAGATTAAGACCACTGGCCTTCTGCAAGTAAACTGGTAAACTTTCTCACAAAACAAACCACTTGGCCATGATAAAATTGGTTAAATGATGTATAGAATACAATTGACTTACATATCCCACCCTGTGCTGTTACTGCACTGGTTCCGTTTGTTTGGGTTGGTTGAGGGTCTGATATTAGATTTTCCAAACGTCTACCAACTGTTGGTTGTGGTGTCTGAAATGAAATGTATGAAGGAAAATGTGAGTATTTTTAAAATGACTGGACAGACAACAGGTATGGTCAGGATGGGTAAGTATCTTTCAACATCCTTGGTTAGAAACTCTGATAAATAGATTTAAGACCTGTTTGTAAATTTGAATACACACATTTTTTTAAACTTATTATTTTTTAAGTCAGTATTAAATCATTCAAAACTAATAAACTAAAAAAAATGTATGTTTATCAGTACCGTGGGTTTAGTCTATAAAACCAACTTCCCTCTTACACAATAGGTCACCATGACAACAACAATTTGTACCTATTTATTTAAAGTCATGATTCATACACAGGCAATTATAACTAAGCCATGAGTAATAGACGATTTCACGATAACTGCGTTCCTAAGAGTTTCATCTGCACACAAGCACCTGTATGTGGTATCAAGAAGTTTTGTGCTAAAAACATTTCACACCTATGACAATTAGTACCCAATTAAAGACTGACTGTTTCCTGTGTACGATTTGAATTTCATTGGGTATGATTTGTGATGAGTACGAAAGTGTTAAGTGCGCAGGTGAGATTCGTAGGAATGCAGTTATCGTGAAAGGCTCTATAGGTCAAAATCGCCTAAAAATGGAAATTTTATCAACAAGTCTGGTAAAATATGTTATGGCTTAATAGAATACAGATATAATTTGGAAATACATGTATTTGTTTATAAAGATGGAAAAATTGGCTGATGTAAAACATCAGTTACATCAGTATATGACTGTACAGATTTCTTGACTGAAATATACAAATAATTTCTCTTGAAAATGAACAAAAATAGTGACTGACACCAAACTGACATAAAATGTTCATTTCTCATTAAAATAACAATGAAACATAATACATTGAAAGATAAAAAAAATAGTGAAAAGCATTCTTAGAGTACTGATGAGTCATACCGGTATATATCCGCTACCTGTCAAACCTATATTAAAGGGACAATAGCTGTGTTTACCAAAATAAATTATTTCCTTTTTTTTTTATACTTTTATTACTTGTACTTGATGTACAATAAGAAATAAGAGCTATACACAGGCATAAAAAATCTCATATTCCTATATCACTGTATATATATTTTGTGAAAATAAGGTTAGATCCAGTGTGGTATTCATTTACAAGTAGTAAGCTTGAGTTAAAGCAGCATTAGAGGTGGCTAGGGCATGATTTTTTCTTTAAGTGATAATATATCCTTATATAAAGATATAAAGTTCTCATTAATTACAGTTGCACATATTGACTTGTTTAAAAGTATTACTAATGTGAAAATAATAACTAATATTAGTGCGCATGTATCAGAAAAACATATAGTATTGTGGGTAATATTCATTAAGGGACCTCACATCGAAAAGTTCGTAGACATGCGTAGTTGTTTGTTTTCATCCTAATGGGTTAAAATGTATTTCAAGTGAATCCAATCTACCCAAATTCAGAAATTTTATTTATCTTTGTGAAGAAAACACAAAATAAAACGCTAAAATAGTCCGATTACTTCCGTGTCTATTTATAGTATTGCTGGTAAACTTATACCCATGTCAAATTGGCACCGAGTGATTTTGGCCCTTCCGAAATCGGCACTTAGGGTGGTTGAATTGGCACTTGGAAATAATTGTTTTGGCATGCGTTGATATTAATTTGGAACTTGAAAATGTTCATAACGGCAACCATGAAGATTCATCTCAATGGTTTCTTAAAAGTAATTTTTATGAGCAAATCTTAAGTAAAAAATTTGCATTATTGAATTAACTTACATTCCATATTTTTTTTCTTGAAGTGTAAGCTATTATTGCTATCAAAACATTATTTTAGCCCAGCAGGCGTTCGAACAATTAAAGGAACTAAAAGGGAGCTATTGCTTTTGTAATTACAGTGATAATGACGCACAGGTGGTTTATATATTGTAACTTAAATATGTGTTAAAACATTTTAGTAGACTACTAAAAATCTAAATTCATATTATTTAATACACAATGCAGAATTTATATACCTATGATCGTAGTGTTGATAATAAAATTACTTGCAAGCAATTGGCAAAATCGCCATTCGGAAATTAATTGATACAAAAACACCATAAAAATAAAATATTGGCCCATAAATTTTATTTTATAGTACCGATGTCACTAGGTGTCAATATGCATAATGTCACTGGGGTGCCGAAGTCACTACTGTCTGTGCAGCTCACTTCACAAATAGGAAAACCTAACTCAAATTTTTGACTTTGAATCATTGGGCTGAATAAAGGTCTAATATCTTACTGGAGTTATTGAATAATTTTTAAATACTTTTTTCTTCAAGACTCTACATAATGCAAATGCCATGGAGATGGGCGTTTGCAATGTTAAAAATGTCACCCGCCAAACTGGGTTTTGTCGTGTGCTTTATATGTTGTCATTAGTCAGTGGTTCCAAATATTCCTTGGCCTACCAAATGTACACGGGAAGTACTCTCGGACAAATAAAATGAAAATTACCGATAACTGAGTATATATATAATCAGTAGAATTACGAAAACTTTAAAATATTATTAATAACACCAAAGTCATAGTTTTACTGAAAAGGCCAGCACAAATGCTCAAGACGACCATTTCTGTCAATAAGACTTCATCAGTTCAACCGATGAACTCAAATTAAATGATAATGTATATTTCATAAAGAAAATAGTGGTATCATATAAGGCGAAATAATAAACCTAAATGTATTGCCAAATCTATGTAAGAGTACCCACTATAAAAAATAACAATCTTAGCTCTTGAGAAATTTAGAATTTAAATAGAACAATCCCAGCCAAATATCACTTTAGTATAAAATAACTTGATATGATGTAAGGACATTTTTATTTGTATATAACTGCTGCGTAAAACATCCTTCACATTTTTATAACTGAATGCCACCAATAGTATGACATTATGATTTTTAAACATGAATGATAGTATCTTGACATAGGAAAGCTTATATATAAAAATATAGTTGTAATACAAAAGTATTCTGTGAATTGTCTGGTGAGGCTTGTCACTCAGTCAGTCTAGGTCTTTGTCTTGGTCAGATTCGTCTTGGGTGCGAGTTTTCCTTGAAACTTCACTCAACCAGCAAATCTCGTAGACATCTACGAGGATGATTGGAAAGTAATCAGACGCCATGTCGTGTTTCAGTTCATATGTAAGCACAAAAAATATGGATGATTTTTGGCATCTGCACTCTGTTTTCAACAGTAAATCATGTTGTTGGGTGATTTTTTCATGGTATGGTGATTTTTTATGGTATACAATCATTTCATGATTATTACAAATTTTCCGAAAAATTATTCCTAACTTAGCAAATGCTGTTTTAATAAATTGCAATAGAACAAGTGTCAAACCTGGGTTTCTCAATCAATTTCCAAAAAATATATCAGAACTTAAGATTTTCTATGCCTGTGTACATCTCTTTTCTGTTATTGTATATCAATCTAAGTAGTAAAAAAGGAAAATTAATTTTTTTATCAAAACACAGCTAATGCCACTTCAAGTAAATGGTGAGCAATTGCAAAACACTTTAACCAAAACCTTAACAGATTGTAACAGACAAAACCTGTAGCCCCTGCCCCTGGTTTCATTGGTACAGGAATAATAAACAACATTAATTTGACAGATGTGTCTTTTTATATTCATTTATAGTTAAAAGCATGATCATTGTATATAGTGAAGAATGAAGCAACGTGTAGTACATGTTAGATTTTCTTTGTACATGTTAGATTTTCTTTGTACATGTTAGATTTTCATTGTACATGTTAGATTTTCTTTGTACATGTTAGATTTTCTTTGTACATGTTAGATTTTCTTTGTACATGTTAGATTTTCTTTGTACATGTTAGATTTTCTTTGTACTTTGTACATGTTAGATTTTCATTGTACATGTTAGATTTTCTTTGTACATGTTAGATTTTCTTTGTACATGATGGATATTCTATGTACAATTAGATTTTCAGTATAGGGTATATTTTCTATGTACAGTTAGATTTTTCATGTTGATTTTATTGTAAATGTTTTTTCTTTGTACAGTTAGATTTTTTTAGTATGTTAGATTTTCATTGTACATTTAGATTTTCTCTGTACAGTTAGATTTTCTGTACACTTAGATTTTCTATGTATGGTTAGATTTTCTGTATAGGTTAGATTTTCTATGTACATGCTATATTTTCTATGCACAGTTAGATTTTCTGTACATGTTATATTTTCTTTGTACATGTTAGATTTTCTTTGTACATGTTAGATTTTCATTGTACATGTTAGATTTTCATTGTACATGTTAGATTTTCTTTGTGAATTCGGATAAAAGATACAAATAATGACCGATGTTAGTAAATGATAGACAATTAAAGGGTTATACATGTTATAGAAGCTATGCTTGGAATACTCAAAATAAAAAATAGACAATAACAGAAAAAAATAATAACCAAAAAGCAACAATAACAGAAATTAAATAACAAAATAACATGTGAATTGTCATAAGCTGTTATTTTGCAAAATAAAGTTTGCAATCCTTTTGCACTTTGCCCATTATAAAATGAAAATAAATGTAAAATGAGCACTGAGTGTACCCATTACTGAAGCTACCCGCAGTACAGCAAAAGCAACTAGAGGTAAAATTACTACAAAAAGCTGTTGTGATTTGTTTATGTTGATACCTCCGAGTCTGTAGTGCTGTCGTCCAAATGAGATGAGGGGAGTAATGTTAAAACTGTGGACTCTTGCTCAGTTTTAGAGCCCTCATTTACCTCTATAGCATCAATTCCATTACTCTGTTGGTTGAAAGAGATTAACAATCAAAACTACAGAACAGTTCACTCTCTCTGTGGTTATCTAATTTTTATCTGACATTGTATCATGCTGCCATATTGGAATTTTCACAGTTATGTTTATTATCAAATTTCACTTGTAAATGTTACCACTAGCTTATGAGGGTGAATCAGAAATTTTAAATTTTAAAATGGGTCAGAATTTTAGAATCTGACTTTCAACATGTTCAAGGATTTGTTTGTGATTCCTATTGAAGATTGATTTGATGTGTTGGAGTGACTGATTGTTTATTTGCAGATATTTACATGAACCATATTCAGCAAGACATTTTAAAAAAAATTATAAAGTTTAAAGATCTGAATCTGTACGCTTCCATTAAAAGATTTCAACATTCTTCCTACAGTTACTTGATTTTAAAAATTACCAACAATTTAAAGACCCTACCTTCATTAAAAGTTCCTTAATTTTAAGGACTGAAATAACATTACCTTACTATAATTTCTTAATTTAAATGACTTAGAAGTAGATTTAAGATGTTTCCACAACACTGGCTTTGTTGCTCAATCTGGGTTAACACACACATTACACGCACACACAGTTATACGGCAATCATTTGCAACTTGTTGTCATGCAAAGTTAGAACAGGGGGGTAATATCATAACAGAATGAATACAAACAACAGGCTATACATGCTAATCATATAGGTCATACCTGAAATATCAACATTTTACTAGGGAAAACATAAAACAATACAAACAGGGCACACACCCCCTACCACCATTTACATTGTGTGTACAGTAGCAGGATATAAATGAGTTCACAAAATTTATGTTCACTGTATATTCTTATTAAATTCATTTTTGTTTTCAATAACTCCTCTAGAATTTGTAATTGATCCAATTTTAACAAAACTTTATTCACAGGAAGGTGAGCTTTTGGTACTTACATGTTAGAAATTCCATTGCAATCTACTTTTTATTTCAAAAGAAATACATTATTCTACATGACACAGGGTTTTCCTTAGGGTGTTGTTTCAGTGAGTCTCAGGGACCCATAAGAACAAAATTCCTGAGTCCTTCGTTAATCTGTGAGTCCCAAAGTCAATGAAATTCAAGAAAATACATGAAAACAAAGGCACATATTTTCAGTCTCAAGTTGAAAAAAAGATTTTTTGTGTGTCCATAGTGACTAACTAATATTCATGTTTTGCGTCCTGAAAAGATTTTATGCGTCACAAACGCAGAAATCATGCCTAAGGGAAAACCCTGCATGACAGTAAAGTTCCAGCAACGTCATTTGGATATTTATTACAAAGATAATGAACGGATCTATGATGACATTCATGAACACCCAAACAATACCATCGATTCTTAAGTAATTTATAGATGTAACCTAACAAAAATATTATCCAAATTAGATCCAAAGTCTTAAGAGTTAAACATGTCATTTTTCATTTATTCTGGGTATCTACCAAATTCAGAGGACAAAATCAAACAAATGCAGAATTACTAAGGCTATATAGTGAAATTCATTTTTGAGAACTCATTTATGTCCTTATACTGTACACGACCACATTCACAATCTCTAAGCTGAAATATGGCGTCTACAGCCATTATATAATCCAGGCCTTTCAACTTAGAAAAGAAGTCTGCTGTAATGATCATGAAGAAACTTGCTGCAATAAGTTATTTCCCAAATTGTCAACCTCAATATGAAGCCTACCCAACACTTATACCTTTACATTCATCTTTAAGCAATATCTTTACACTTTAATCAGCAATATCTTTTTAGCCGATACACAAAATGAATATTTTGAAAAAAACTAAAAATACGTGGTGACAAAACAACACTTTATAGCATATATGAATCTAAATTTTATACGTTTGCATGAATGCCCTTTAGGTACAACAAGTATTAGCCTGATGTAGGAGTGATACAAATCGCTTAAAAAAACTTATTCAACTGGGGTTAAAAAAAAATGTGCGTTCAAATATCAGCAAAATCGATCGTTCGAGGCGAAGCATGGATAATTCAGAACCAGAAGCAGAGTCAACCCCTCCCAACTAACTGAAAAGGAGTTTCTGCAAATCATAAAAAAAAACGAAACAGGATGATAAATAAAGGCCTACCATTTTGTCATTACAATGTTGATTGAATTAGATTCCTTAGTAATGTTCAAATATAAACTTTTAACAATACACTGGAGTATTGAGTATTCTACTGTTTTAAACACAGAAAATTCCCACCAGAGTAAGGTACAGAAATAATTTTTTGAAAAAAATACGGTGACAATTTTAGCATATGTGAGAAATTTTCTTATTGACATTTCAAATCGCTTATCAACTGAAGTCCCATATGCCTTTAAAACTAACTGAATCAAAATCAACCCAGTATCTTTTAACAAAGGAAAGACAATCACAGGCACTAATTTTTCATCCTTAAACATCAATGATATCTTAGACCAGTAACCAAATGTGTCCTTTCAATGACTTAGACCAGTCCAAATGTGTCTTTAGGGGTGAATGAGTTAATCATACAATTAATGGCCTTTGATGTAGGCCTGTGTGATTTCATTTTCGTTACATTTCAATGCATAAACTAAGCAAATTACGCAGCTTTTCTTGAGCCCTAGTTACATTCTAGTTCTAGCAAACAGCAACAATAAATAAAAGAAAACTACCTGGTTGTTTGTTTGTGTTGTGTGATCTTTAGGTCCAGCGTGTTCCAGTTCCATTACTCTACGTCTTAAAGCTTGATTTTCTTGTTCCAGTGCTTGTACCTGTGTGGCAATAAGGAAGCTGACATGTATAATCATAAAGTGCAATATATCTGTGTATAGAGTAACCATGGTAATGTGTTTGGTACAAAATGCCTGAAATATAATGCATGTGTACAAAATAATCATGGTAACAAGTTTGGTACAAAATGTCTTATATACAACGCTTGTGTATAAAATAACCACAGTACTTTGTTTTGGTATAATACAATCAGAGTACCGGTACTATATTTTTTTTATAAAATAACCACAGTACTTTGTTTTGGTATAATACAATCAGAGTACCGGTACTATATTTTTTGTATAAAATAACCACAGTACTCACACGGAAGCATGAATTTATGCCACCATATCACTGAAAATTTTTGTGTGTGGCATAAAAAAACAACTGAAAAAAAAACAAACAAACTTGAATTTAAATGATTCTGATATTCTTTCCAATGTCAAATCAAATGGACTCATCAAAAGTAACATCTTCTGATTTAGATCACTGCATTCCCAAATTAAACAAATCTTTCTATAAATCATGAAGCTTATATTAGGCAACGGCAATACCTATTCTACTTTACTTACACACAGAAAATTTTGTTTTCTTATAAGTCAGATATTTGAGTCTGTGATAAATTTTTGCTGTTTATGTGTAGCAAGTTTTCTGAAAATAGACTTTTTTCAGAGGTAAGGAGAATGATCAGAGTCAGAGAGTGTATTTTTTTTTTTAACTTTTTTCAAAGTTTAACATTGGGGAAATGTTACACTTGTCTATAGTAAGAGTTGAAATGTCAAACAGGGAGAAAGGAAGGCTTAAGTTTTTCTTCCTGTCTCTCAGGCAGATTTACATTCTTTTTCTGTGGTAAGAAATTTCTTGGTTCAAGTAATCTTACCTTTTTCTGAAGTAAGAGATACTGTTTCTTCATATCAAGATCTTTACTGGATGTATCAAGAAATCTTCTATATGCTATATCAAATGCCTGTCCTATAGTGAGTGTGATTTCTTCTGCCTGATTTGTAAATTGTTACATTAACGTAAAAAAAAAACAAACATAAAACTTTCATATTACATCAACATAATACTTTAAATATTAAAAAAAAAAATAACTTCCATATCTTGTACCATAACTATGTCATATAGATATAACAAAAATTAATCATAAACAACACAACATTCTTTCTTGTGAGAGGTTATCTCCCTTATCTCATTCATTTAAATAACAAGACATTTTGTATATTATGTATACAACATGGTTTGCCAGTGGTAACATTGTATCTTGAGTATTGATATTGAAATTTTGACTAAAAAGTAGGTCAAAAGGCATTATCTAGGTGATCAGGTCAAAGGTCATGGTACAATCTGAAAGCCCTGATCATAATGTAAATTATTAAAGATCTACTACCAATATTTTAAAAGATATAGTCCACGTTAAAGTTTTTGTCCACAGATGGCACCAACAATGCCATGGTATATGACATTAGCACTTTGGACATTTTATCCCAGCGAGCTAATAAATGCATTCAACCCTCTTTTCGGTGACTGTATCTGGAGACGTTAAAGTCAACACAACACATTTTCCTATCTTCTGCAGTATCAAGGTCAAGGGAGATAACTGAAGAACTACACTATTAGTTACATATGAACCAGGTCAGTGTTCTGTATTGCTTAAAACAGGATTTTCAAAAACATAAAAATGTGAAAATGTGGTGAAAAATATACTTCTAAAGACTTATAATATGGAAAAATATAAAATTAGCATTCAGCACAGTACTAAAAAAGGAAGAATGCCTAATGAGAAATCTGTCATTTGTATGGACGCCCAAATAAAGAAAGTACAAAAAACTTACACATTTTTCACTGTCAAAGACGTAACAGTAATGTGAGCTACCATCTCCAGACTTGGCTATAAATGTAAACATTCGTTTATCTGTTTTGTCATCTGCGCAGTAGGATATACGATGTAACGGATATTGATGTCGTATAATCTGAAAAGTGATTAAAACATTTACATATATTTGTTATGTATTCATTCATTAAAACCTCTTTAGCTACCAGTTACTTGTATAGACAAAGCCACACTAAAACTAAAGTAAAAATATCAAATACAGTGCAACTCCCAAAAACCAAAACCAAAAAGCTCAAAAGCTCTAAAAACCGATCTCTTCTGGATACCTATCATTTTAACAAAGTCTGACATTTTCTCCTTCTTTTTTTGAAGTACAAAATATTGCTGAATATTATTCTATTAAATTCCTAACAACACACACAATTTCATGAAGAAAACATGGTAATGTACTAAAAAAAATCTTCCAAATACCAAATAATTTATAAAGTATAAATTGAAAACAGATACTGAAGACATCCATAAAACAGGATGACATGCATTAAACATATAGCATAGAACAGGACAAGTCTTTGTATGTATCAGTTATATATACATAGGTGTTTAAACCTAGAATAAAGCAGAAATATTGACTTATGGTCAACTTCCAAGAACCAAACCCTCCAAAAACGAAAAAAAAAACCAAAACAAAACAGTAATCTAAAAGAATTTCAGTTTTATGAGGTTGCAATGTACAAAATTGGATGACAGAGATGATGAAAGTGACAATAATGATATTTTTGTTTTTGTTGGTTTTAACGTTTTTTTGTGCCACATTCAACAAATTATATCTAGTTGAATGGTGGCAGCCATGAGATGAGGGAAAAAAAGCCCAAAGGCCTTCCACAAGTAAACTTGACTTATATGATGAGTTTCAGATTTGACTACACAAAGACTTTATCACTAATATGATCACTGACTGTAGGCAGCCGTGGGACAGTAAAAAATTATTTGCGGAGTATTGTTTGACAATGATAACTTATGTGAAAACTAAGTGTTAGCAGAAATGTGAGAGTTATCACTCACTGTTAGTAGTCATGTGACAATTATCACATATTTGTACACTCAGTGTTAGCAGTCATGGGACAATTATCACATATTTGTACACTCCGTGTTAGCAGTCATGGGACAATTATCACATATTTGTACACTCAGTGTTAGCCGTCATGGGACAGTTATCACTCACTCTTAGTAGTCATGTGACAGTAATCACATATTTGTATACTCCGTGTTAGCAGAAATGTGAGAGTTATCACTCATTGTTAGTAGTCATGTGACAATTATCACATATTTGTACACTCAGTGTTAGCAGTCATGGGACAATTATCACTCACTGTTAGTAGTCATGTGACAATTATCACATATTTGTACACTCAGTGTTAGCAGTCATGGGACAATTATCACATATTTGTACACTCAGTGTTAGCAGTCATGAGACAGTTATCACTCACTCTTAGTAGTCATGTGACAGTTATCACATATTTGTACACTCCGTGTTACCAGAAAGGTGAGAGTTATCACTCACTGATAGTAGTAATGTGACAATTATCACATATTTGTACACTCAGTGTTAGCAGAAATGTGAGAGTTATCACTCACTGTTAGTAGTCATGTGACAATTATCACATATTTGTACACTCAGTGTTAGCAGTCATGGGACAATTATCACTCACTGTTAGTAGTCATGTGACAATTATCATTTATTTATACACTCCGTGTTAGCAGTCATGTAAGTATATCACTCACTATTAGCAGTCATGTGACAGTTATCATTCTCTTATACACTTGGTGTTAGCAGTCATGTGATAGTTATCACTTATTTATACACTCACTGTTAGCAGTCATGTGACAGTTATCACTTATTTGTACACTCACTGTTAGCAGTCATGTGGCAGTTATCACTCTCTTATACACTTGGTGTTAGCAGTCATATGATAGTTATCACTTATTTATACACTCACTGTTAGCAGTCATGTGACAGTTATCACTTATTTGTACACTCACTGTTAGCAGTCATGTGACAGTTATCACTTATTTGTACACTCACTGTTAACAGTCATGTGACAGTTATCACTTATTTGTACACTCACTGTTAGCAGTCATGTGGCAGTTATCACTCTCTTATACACTTGGTGTTAGCAGTCATATGATAGCTATCACTTATTTATACACTCACTGTTAGCAGTCATGTGACAGTTAACACTTATTTGTACACTCACTGTTAGCAGTCATGTGACAGTTATCACTTATTTGTACACTCACTGTTAACAGTCATGTGACAGTTATCACTTATTTGTACACTCACTGTTAACAGTCATGTGACAGTTATCACTTATTTATACACTTACTGTCAACAGTCATGTGACAGTTCAGTTATTACTCATGTGACGGTGTTGGGGTTAGATAAGGGTATAGCTGGTTTACAAGAGTGACTAGATCACACAAATCATGTCGGTAACACACCTTGGTTTTGGGATCTTGAATAGTAATGCCATCCGCTGATATTGTTAACTCAACTTTTGGTGTCTTCTGTCCAGCAGCTTTGTTTATATGTTTGTTGAACTGAAATTGCAAAATTTACATATGAAAAACAAACTACACACAGATAACATGTATACATAATTATATACACTTTAAAAAGAAACCACCATACAATCATAATTCTAATGACATATAACTTTTATTGCTCATGTCAAGGTTTTGATAAAAACATCAATGATCAAAGACTATTACAAAACTGATTTCACACCAACATGATTCACATTTCCTAAATTAATCTGACCTCAATCAATCGACCTCAATCGTCTTTAACCACAAAATTGAAAAGAGACTAAAGTCTAAAACTGGTTTATTTTTGCAAAAGATGTACTAAGCATAATCAGATGTAGACCTATATGTATTCAAATTTAGTTGATGACTAATGTCCGATTCACTTAACATGGTCTGCCGGAGTAATTTTCATCATACCGCGGATTCTAATCACTTTTTGGTTGTGATAGGTTTCACAGGAAAAATATTTAATCACATACAGGATAACTATGTACATGATGACAGGAATGCTTATTCTACCATTGTTCACAGATTTTTCCTTTTTTTGTAATGTGAAATGATTTCCTTGTTAACCCCTAGGGTATTGTTAAGAATGCTGTGCATGTCAGATTTCATTTGCATAGATGTAGGCTACATATACATGTATTTAAAACACGTGAGAAAAATAATAAATCGGATTCTTACCCTCGGATTGAGATTCCTTGTCATACCCTCAAGGTTGGGGTAGATTCTTACCCTCGGATTGAGATTCCTTTGTCATATCCTCAAGGTTGGGGTACATTCTTACCCTCGGATTGAGATTCCTTTGTCATACCCTCAAGGTAGGGGTAGATTCTTACCCTCGGATTGAGATTCCTTTGTCATACCCTCATGGTAGGGGTAGATTCTTACCCTCGGATTGAGATTCCTTTGTCATACCCTCAAGGTAGGGGTAGATTCTTACCCTCGGATTGAGATTCCTTTGTCATACCCTCAAGGTTGGGGTACATTCTTACCCTCGGATTGAGATTCCTTTGTCATACCCTCAAGGTTGGGGTAGATTCTTACCCTCGGATTGAGAATCCTTTGTAATACCCTCAAGGTTGGGGTAGATTCTTACCCTCGGATTGAGATTCCTTTGTAATACCCTCAAGGTTGGGGTACATTCTTACCCTCGGATTGAGATTCCTTTGTCATACCCTCAAGGTAGGGGTAGATTCTTACCCTCGGATTGAGATTCCTTTGTCATACTTTCAAGGTTGGGGTAAATTCTTACCCTGGGATTGAGATTCCTTTGTCATACCCTCAAGGTTGGGGTAGATTCTTACCCTGGGATTGAGATTCCTTTGTCATACCCTCAAGGTTGGGGTAGATTCTTACCCTGGGATTGAGATTCCTTTGTCATACTTTCAAGGTTGGGGTAGATTCTTACCCTCGGATTGAGATTCCTTTGTCATACTCTCAAGGTAGGGGTAGATTCTATTACTCTTGCCAGTGTAATTTCAATGTAACTCGTCCAGGTCAAGAAAGGGTTCATGTTACTTAACTCCACTAACTTATATGGATTTTACTATATGAACTGTAAAAGTAGGTACAGATGACCTCAAAGAAAATTCTAAACATCTTATTTTAACTTGAGTAGAGCCTTCCACATGATCTAAGCATGCACCTAGAACCTTTAACATTTGAAAGAAGTAAAAACAAATATACTAATATATATATGTGACATTTACTTAACCTTTATACATGTGACACTTATGTGTGGAAGCTCATGCACATACAAGGGTTGTGTTTTCTTACCTTACGTTTTCGTATTGCGTCTTTAACGACATCTGTACCTTTCGGACATTCTACCTCACATTCTCCATAAAACTGTCAACAAAATGAAAATAAATGAAAGTTTTTGTTCACTTAAAATAATCAAGAATTTGGGTAACAGTATATATACAAAAATTATTGGTTAAGGGTAATACAGTAAAATAGTCAGTAGAACTATACATATATAAGTTGTTTTTGAGAACAGGGATTTTGATCCACACACTTTTGGGAATGGGACCTGGGCCTTTTGATTTGAAAATTTCAGCAACATTTTACTGAAACTGGGGAATCCAGAATGACATAAAACTATGTGAACATATGTGAATCTTTTCAAATTCATTGTCATTTGATTCAATTGGGAAATTTTGCCTGCAAATTAGGGAAAAAGTACAGTGATTTGCATTGGGAATGGGACCTTATTTTGGCCCCATGTAATAGAGTGGATAATTCCTAGAGAATCATAATTCCTTGATAACTAAGTCATTCATATAAATTTTAACAATCCTTAACTCCGACAAATATTGCCAAATGTTAATCTCAAACTCATTCTCAATTTTGCTGACACCAAGATACAAATCAAGGGAAACAAACAAGTTGTTTTGATGTAAAACAAAATGTGGCAAACAGACGCATAAAAGACAATGTGCCCCCACTCCCCCATCCCCTCCTGATATTCAGTCTTGGTGACATAAAAAATGATAATAATAAATGTTCTTATGTATCTAAAGCAATATGAGCTGTTGTCCACACAAATTTGACTTGCAGTTTTATGTAATTTGATGTGAGGACGGTGTATATGAAATCATTGTCGTGGTGTAATGTGTAGTAAAACATGCCCCCTTAAAGTAATTTGAACAAAACTTTATCAGAGACAGAGGCTAACCCTAATCTTTTGTCTTAAAAACATCTGTGGTGTTTCAAGGAATATTGAACTTCTTACACTGTAGTTGATCAGCTATCTACTTCACATCCTGTTTCTCAATCATTATATACAGAAATGATACATATCTCAAGTGCCTACAGAAATATACAGAACACGGTAAGAAATATCTACTTCAAAGTTGTACATATCAAGTCATCTATTTCATGATGAAAATTCTGCATATCAAGACTATAACAAAAAGCCTGTATGCTCATGTGCATATCACTGTGTTTTATGTGTGTGTGTGTGTGTGTGTGTGTGTGTGTGTATGTGTGTGTGTGTGCATATGAGTGTATGTGTGGCTGCATGTGTGTGCATGTGTGTTCAGGTGTGCGTGTACATGTGTGTGATCATGTGTGTTATGTATGTGTGTATGTCTGTATGTGTAAATATATGATATATATGGTGTTTGTGTTATTTGTGTTCATCTGTGTACAGTCTGACTTGCCTTAGTGACCATCCTCATATAACAACTTTCTGTCAATAACGATCGTATTTGGACTGCCCCTTGAATATTACTACATATTTGCTCCTTATATAGCGACCCCCTGCTTTACATGACCAGCAACCACTGTATTTTGTCCCCTGGTCGCTATCTAACTTCATACAGTGACAGCTTACAGGTGGATGGGAGATAACTGGAAGATAAGTTCGCGAAATACTGCGAGAACCAATCAACAACATGGCATAATCCATGATGTTTTGAAAGACACAACACACCTGAAAGTGCCAATTAGGCAAACACACATGCTTTTTGTAATTTTCTGTAGCTGAGAGTTCATGACACTTAGTAATTTGATTTCTGTTGCATATAAACAAGATTTTACAATGTAAATGTGCATTTTGTATGTGACAGAGTTTTATATACTTATCAATGTTTTTATATTAAGATTAAAAGATCTAGATAAATTGAATCATGAACAATTAAATTTGAAAACTGTATAAGTGCTGCATGAGAATGAGTAAGACTAAAAATGTAAACATATATGATAATTAATATCATAAAATATAAAATTACATGCATTAAATTTAAAAAATTTAATTATTTTTAATTTTCATTATCTACATGTTGTGCATGTATTAGCATCACATTAAAGCAGCATTAGTGGCGGCTAAGGCGTGATTTTTTCTTTAAGTGATAATGTATTGTTATATAAAGATACGAAGTTCTCATTGATTACACTTGCACATATTGGCTTGTTTAAAAGTATAACGAATGTTAAAATAATAAATAATATTAGTCGCATGGACCAAAAAAACAAGTGGTATTGTGGGCAATATTCATAACTACCTCACATCAGAAAGTTCGTAGACATACGTAGTCATTTATGTTCATCCTAGTGGGATAAATAACATTTATTTCAATTGAATCCAATCTACCCGAATTTAGTAAATTTATTTATCTCGTTGAAGAAAACACAAAATAAAACACTGAAAAAGACAGATTACTTGGTGGTCTATTTATAGTATTGCTGGTCAACTCGTACCCAAGTCAAATTGACACCGAGTGATTTCGGATCTTCGGAAATATGAAAATCGGCACTTTGTGTGGTTGAACCAGCACTTAGAAATATTCGTTTGCGCATGTGTTGACATTAATTCGGAACTTGAAAATGTTCATAATGGCACCCATGAAGATTCATCTCTAAGGGGTCTAAAAAGTAATTTTATGAGCAAATTAAAGTAAAAAAATTGCATTATTGAATTAACTTACATTTAATTCCATATATATTTTTTAAGTTTAAGCTATTATTGCTAATTGTTATTAAAACATTATATAGCTTGTATGTTTTATAGTACCGATGTAAGTAGCTATAGGTGTCAATATTCATAATGATGAGGTGTCGAGAGAGCCGTCTTGGCTCCACGGTAGAGTGCTCGATTTGCAACCGGAGGGTTGCGGGTTTGGAATCTCAGTGGAGGTGACTGGCTTTTCCTATCCTTTGAGTTAGGCATTAAAAACAGAGGTCCTGTTTCACAGTAGGTATCGGCAAGTTAGATAACCCTCACTGCTCAATGGCCGTAAGTGCCGAGCATAGGCCAAAATTTGAAGCCCTTCAACGGTATTTGGTGACATCTACATATGAGAGAAAGGTTATCGAGTGGGACGTTAAACAACAATAACAAACAAACAAAGATTATGCCAGTGTTGGACTGATACAACAACAACAACAATACAACAACAACTGAGGTGTCGAAGTCACTACTGTCCATGCAGCTCACTTCGAAAATAGGAATACCTAACTTAAATTTTAAACTTAGAATCATTGGGCTTAATAAAAGTCTTTTTTTTATATCTTACTAGAGTTGTTGAATAACCTCTACATAATACAAATTTCAAGGAGATGGGTGTTTTCAATGTTAAAAATGTTTCCTGCAGGACCGTGTTTTGTCCTGTGATTACTATGACATCATTAGTCAGCGGTTCCAAATATTCCCAGCCCTATCAAATGTACACGGGAAGTACTCTTGGATAAATAAATTGAAAATTACCGATGTAGTAATTATATATAAACATATTCATTTACAATATTTAAGTATCATTGAATTGAAGTATTACTTGTAGCATTAAAGTAATACTTTTACTATCCGTTTATGTCAATAAGACTTCATCAATTCGACAGATCAGCTCGAATAAAATGATAAATTTATATTTTAGAAAGAAAATAGTGGTATCAAACAAGGCGAAATAATAAACCTAAATGTATTTTTAAGAGTACCCACTCTTGAAAAAATTACAATCTTAGCTTTTAAGAAATTTATAATTTAAATAGAACAGTCCAATCGAAATATTACTTTAGTGTAAAATAACTAAATATGATGCAAGGACATTTTAATTTGTATATAACTGCTGCATACACATCCTCCACATTTTTATCATGGAATGCCACCAATAGTATGACGTCAATGTTTTAAACATGAATGATAATATCTTGACATATGAAAGCTTATATGTGATATCAAAATATGGTAGTACAAAGGTATTCTTCTATTGATTGTTGGGTAAGGTTTGTCATTCAGTCGGTCTAGGTCTTTTGTCTTGGTACTATTCATCTTGGGTGCGAGTTTTTCTTGTAACTTCAATCAACCAGCAAATCTCGTGCACATCTACGAAGATGGTCGGAAAGTAATCAGACGCCATGTCCTGTTTCAGTTTCCATGTAAACACAAAAAATATTAATGATTTTTTGGCATCTGCACTCTGTTTTCGACGGTAAATCATATTGTCGGGTGATTTTTTTATGGTATACAATAGTTTCATGATTATTACAAACTTTCCGAAAAAATATTCATAACTAAGCTAATGCTGCTTTAACTAAGTGAAACATCTCGGGGGGAAAATACATGTAGTTAGAAATTATGCAAGTTATCTTCCTTGCATTTCATACTATCGTGAGTGACCCTTCAATAAAGACCACCTGTCTATAAAGACCACTTTTTGTAATTCCCATTGAGTGGTATTTATATACAAGTTTTAATGTATATGATATTTTTTTGGTATGTGTACATGAGTATTACATGTATTTCTGTGTGAGTAAGTGTGTAGATATACATGTTTATATGTATTTATTGGAAATATAAATCAATGAAAATTTACACTGTATGCTAGTATTGCCATATCCCTCTCCATTTGCAGTTCTTTACATCCATGTAAAATAAAAGGTGTACGCTAATCAGCTTTTATCATTGTGCCTAAAGATATAAGTTTGAGTACACTTACATATGTTTCTCCAGGTAAAATGATCAGATCACCTGTGTGATCTTACCTTTACTGAATACCTTTGACAAAACCTAATACATAAAAACATATACACCTGTACCAGGTGTAAGACTATGTAGATAATAAAGTTAACCACACACAGGTGAACACCTCTTTATATTATTTGATTGATAATAACAAATTAGATTATTGATCTTTAAAGTTGTTTGAAAAACAGAGCTGTTAGTTTTCCAGACATTTCTTGTATCTATAATACATTACACATTTCATGTGAAGAAAGATCAACTACAAACAATATGTTGTTGTTTTTATTTAATTTTGTTTGTTTGTTTTTTCGTTTTGATGCTGTTTTCTGCAACATTCAATGATCGTTCAGTTATATGGTGAACGGAAGATTAAAATTCATCTGGACAACGATCACCAACCTTCGACAAGTAAACATTCTAGCACAATACTTCAAACATGCTGACATTAAGGTTCTGTGTATACATATCTGTAAACACTTAGGCAAAAAGGCCCCCATGTATACATATCTGTAAACACTTGTACAAAAAGACCCCCATGTATACATATCTGTAAACACTTGTACAAAAAGACCCCCATGTATACATATCTGTAAACACTTGGACAAAAAAGCCCCAATGTATACATATCTGTAAACACTTGGACAAAAAGGCCCCCATGTATACATATTTGTAAACACTCAGACATGAGGCCCCCATGTATACATATCTGTAAACACTCAGACATGAGGCCCCATGTATACATATCTGTAAACACTCAGACAAAGGCCCCCAAGTATACATATCTGTAAACACTCAGACATGAGCCCCCAAGTATACATATCTGTAAACACTCAGACATGAGGCCCCCAAGTATACATATCTGTAAACACTCAGACATGAGCCCTCAAGTATACATATCTGTAAACACTCAGACATGGAGGCCTTATGTATACATATCTGTAAACACTCAGACACGAGCCCCCAAGTATACATATCTGTAAACACTCAGACATGAGGCCACATGTATACATATCTGTAAACACTCAGACACGAGCCCCCAAGTATACATATCTGTAAACACTCAGACATGAGCCCCCAAGTATACATATCTGTAAACACTCAGACATGAGGCCCCCAAGATCTGTAAACACTCAGACATGAGCCCCCAAGTATACATATCTGTAAACACTCAGACATGAGGCCCCCAAGTATACATATCTGTAAACACTCAGACAAAGGCCCCCACATATCTGTAAACACTCAGACATGAGCCCCCCATATCTGTAAACACTCAGACATGAGGCCCCATGTATACATATCTGTAAACACTCAGACATGAGGCCCCCATGTATACATATCTGTAAACACTCAGACATGAGGCCCCATGTATACATATCTGTAAACACTCAGACACGAGCCCCCAAGTATACATATCTGTAAACACTCAGACATAAGCCCCCAAGTATACATATCTGTAAACACTTGGACAAAAAGGCCCCCATGTATACATATTTGTAAACATTCATACATGGAGGCCTTATGTATACATAACTGTAAACACTCAGACATGAGGCCCCCATGTATACATATCTGTAAACACTCAGACATGAGGCCCCATGTATACATATCTGTAAACACTCAGACACGAGCCCCCAAGTATACATATCTGTAAACACTCAGACATGAGCCCCCATGTATACATATCTGTAAACACTCAGACATGAGGCCCCCAAGTATACATATCTGTAAACACTCAGACACGAGCCCCCAAGTATACATATCTGTAAACACTCAAACATGAGCCCCCAAGTATACATATCTGTAAACACTCAGACATGAGGCCCCCAAGTATACATATCTGTAAACACTCAGACATGAGCCCCCCAAGTATACATATCTGTAAACACTCAGACATGAGGCCCCCAAGTATACATATCTGTAAACACTCAGACATGAGCCCCCAAGTATACATATCTGTAAACACTCAGACATGAGGCCCCCAAGTATACATATCTGTAAACACTCAGACATGAGCCCCCAAGTATACATATCTGTAAACACTCAGACATGAGGCCCCCAAGTATACATAACTGTAAACACTCAGACATGAAGCCCCCATGTATACATATCTGTAAACACTCAGACATGAGGCCCCCAAGTATACATATCTGTAAACACTCAGACATGAGGCCCCATATATCTGTAAACACTCAGACATGAGCCCCAAAGTATACATATCTGTAAACCTGCCCCCAAGTATACATATCTGTAAACACTCAGACATGAGGCCCCCATGTATACATGTCTGTAAACACTCAGACATGAGGCCCCCAAGTATACATATCTGTAAACACTCAGACATGAGGCCCCCATGTATACATGTCTGTAAACACTCAGACATGAGGCCCCCAAGTATACATATCTGTAAACACTCAGACATGAGGCCCCCAAGTATACATATCTGTAAACACTCAGACATGAGGCCCCCCATATCTGTAAACACTTGGACAAAAAAGCCCCCATGTATACATATCTGTAAACACTCAGACATGGAGGCCTTATGTATACATATCTGTAAACACTCAGACATGGAGGCCCCCATGTATACATATCTGTAAACACTCAGACATGAGGCCCCCATGTATACATATCTGTAAACACTCAGACATGAGGCCCCATGTATACATATCTGTAAACACTCAGACATGAGGCCCCATGTTTATCTGACTCAGACATGAGGCCCCATGTATACATATCTGTAAACACTCAGACATGAGGCCCCCAAGTATACATATCTGTAAACACTCAGACATGTGTATACATGTCTGTAAACACTCAGACATGAGGCCCCATGTATACATATCTGTAAACACTCAGACACGAGCCCCCAAGTATACATATCTGTAAACACTCAGACATGAGGCCCCATGTATACATATCTGTAAACACTCAGACACGAGCCCCCAAGTATACATATCTGTAAACACTCAGACATGAGGCCCCCAAGTATACATATCTGTAAACACTCAGACATGAGGCCCCCAAGTATATATATCTGTATTGATAGCTTACAGCAGCTCAGTTGTTAGAATATTCAGATCACCACCTGTAGGCCCTGCTGTTGGTAATAAAACTCACAGTGTGTGACTTTAATTAGCATTCAGTAATAGAAATCAGTCATGGACCTATCAGATGAGACTTAAACTATGTGTATATAATGTGTGACCATGTGTGTGTGTGACTGTTAATGACCATGTGTGTGTGACTGTTTATGACCATGTGTGTGTGTGTGTGACTCTTTGTGTGACCATGTGTGTGTGACTGTTTATGACCATGTGTGTGTGTGTGACTCTTTGTGTGACCATGTGTTTGTGTGACTCTTTGTGTGACCATGTGTGTGTGACTGTTTATGACCATGTGTGTGTGACTGTTTATTATCATGTGTGTGTGTGACTGTTTATGACCATGTGTGTGTGACTGTTTATGACCATGTGTGTGTGTGACTGTTTATGAGCATGTGTTTGTGTGACTCTTTGTGTGACCATGTGTGTGTGACTGTTTATGATCATGTGTGTGTGTGACTGTTTATGTTTATGAAAAAGATCATTTACATATGTTTTTGTTGTATAGCTTACAGCAGCTCAGTTGTTAGAATATTCAGATCACCACCTGTAGGCCCTGCTGTTGGTAATAAAACTCACAGTGTGTGACTTTAATTAGCATTCAGTAATAGAAATCAGTCATGGACCTATCAGATGAGACTTAAACTATGTGTATATAATGTGTGACCATGTGTGTGTGTGACTGTTAATGACCATGTGTGTGTGACTGTTTATGACCATGTGTGTGTGTGTGTGACTCTTTGTGTGACCGGTGTGACTGTTTATGACCATGTGTGTGTGTGTGACTCTTTGTGTGACCATGTGGGACTCTTTGTGTGACCATGTGTGTGTGACTGTTTATGACCATGTGTGTGTGACTGTTTATTATCATGTGTGTGTGTGACTGTTTATGACCATGTGTGTGTGACTGTTTATGACCATGTGTGTGTGTGACTGTTTATGACCATGTGTTTGTGTGACTCTTTGTGTGACCATGTGTGTGTGACTGTTTATGATCATGTGTGTGTGTGACTGTTTATGTTTATGAAAAAGATCATTTACATATGTTTTTGTGTATATTATATATAGTTATACACAGGCGTCAGAACCGGGGGCTAGGGGGGGGCTTAGCCCCCCCACTTTTTTTGCAAAGATTCATAGGTGTTTTGGGGCTTAGCCCCCAGACGTTTCTGGCGTATGTGTGTGTTTTAAGTTGGTTATAGCCCCCCCACTTTCAATTTGCTTCCGACGCCTATGTATATATATACATACATATATATATATATATATATATATATATATATATATATATATATATATATATATATATATATACAAGGATTTACATAAACATGTCATGTAGTTTTAAGAAATAAAAAATAAACCTGTACCAGGTTTAAGTCTATGACCTAATATCTATTTTCCCAGGTGCCTAACTGACCTAATTCCAAATGCCATATAGGGGACTCCTTAATGATCCCTGACACAACATATTTCTAATAACTATCTCCCTTTTAGCAGGATAAGTCAGTTTCTCTGAATAAAATAAAAACAACAAAGGAATGAAAATGAAAAAAGAAAAAAATGAAAAAGAAGCCTATCCCACCATCATTCTCCACTAAAATGTCAAGTTTATTGACTCTCAATTTGTTTACCTTTACATAAGTTTTTGTTATATCTGGTGATATCTCTGTAAGATAAATAACTCTGAGAACATTAAACAAACATATAATGATATGGGAGCTGTAATCTAACAGAACATACACATAAAATGATTGTGATCATCTTACAATACAAACAATTTTAAAAGTACAAAAAAGACCCTGCAGACTAACATCTGATACTTTGAAGACAACATACAGTACAAACAAAACATCTAGATACACACATTGGTACATCAGCTTATACACCACACTGATGGATCTGATTGTACTTCACACTGGTAGATCAGATTATACACCACACTAGTGGATCTGATTGTACTTCACACTGGTAAATCAGATTATACACCACACTGGTGGATCTGATTGTACTTCACACTGGTAGATCAGATTATACACACACTGGTGGATCTGACTGTACTTCACACTAGTAGATCAGATTATACACCACACTGGTGGATCTGATTGTACTTCACACTGGTAGATACAGGTGGATTAATTGTACACCACACTGGTACACCACACACTGGTGGATCTGACTGGTATCTTCACCACACTGTATAGATCCTCACTGGCAGATCAAATTATACACCACACTGGTAGATCAAATTATACACCACACTGGCAGATCAGATTATACACCACACAGGTAGATCAGACTATACACTACACTGGTAGATCAGATTATACACCACACAGGTGATAGATCAGATTATATACCTCACTGGCAGATCAAATTATACAAATGGTATACACACACACTGGTAGATCAGATTATACAAACTGGTAGATCACCACACTGGTAGATCAGATTAAACAGATAAGACTATACACCACACAGATCAGTATATACCATCAGATCTATACACCACACTGGTAGATCAGACACACTGGTAGATCAGATCACCACACTGCTTGATATATACCCACACAGGTAGATCAGACAGGTCAGATATACACTACACTGGTAGATCAAATCAGATAGATATACCACAGTGGCACACTGGCAGATCAAATTACACCACACTACAGATTATACACACTGGTACATCACACTGGTAGATCAGATTATACACCACACTGGTAGATCAGATTATACACCACACTGGTAGATCAGATTAAACACCACACTGGTAGATCAGATTATACACCACACTGCTAGATAAGACTATACACCACACTGGAAGATCAGATTATATACCACACTGGTAGATCAGATTATACCACACTGGTAGATCAGATTATACACCACACTGGTAGATCAGATTATACACTACACTGGTAGATCAGATTAAACACCACACTGCTTGATAAGACTATACACCACACTGGTTGATCAGATTATACACCACACTGGCAGATCAGATTATACACCACATTCCTAAATCATATTATATACCACACTCATCAGATTATACAGATTAGATTAAATTACAAACCACACTGTGATTAGCATATCAGATTATACACCACACTGGTAGATCAAATTATACACCACACTGGTAGATCAGATTATACACCACATTGGTAGACACCACACTGGTAGATGAGATTATACACCACACTGGTAGATCAGATTATACACCATACTGGCAGATCAGATTACACACCACATTGCTAGATCAGATTATACACTACACTGGTAGATCAGATTATACACCACATTGCTTGATCAAATTATACACCAAACTGGTAGATCAGATTAATCACCACATTTCTAGATCAGATTATACACCACACTGGTAGATCAGATTAAACACCACACTGGTAGATCAGATTATACACCACATTGGTAGATGAGATTATACACCACACTGGTAGATGAGATTATACACCATACTGGCAGATCAGATTACACACCACATTGCTAGATCAGATAATACACAACACACTGGTTGATCAGATTATACACCACATTTCTAGATCAAATTATACACCACTCTGGTAGATTAGATTATACAGCACACTGGTTGATCAGATTATACAGATTATACACACACTGGTAGATCAGATCACCACACTATAGATTATTATACACCACAGTTCCTAAAGATTATACACCACATTTCTAGATTAAATTATACACCACACTGGTAGATCAGATTATACACCACATTGGTTGATCAGATTATACACCACACTGGTAGATCATTTACACCATACTAGATCAGAATTATGCTAGATCCACTACACTGGTAGATCAGATTATACACCACATTTCTAGATCAAATTATACACCACACTGGTAGATAGATCAGATTTATACACCACACTGGTAGATCAGATTAAACACATTCCAGAGATCACCATTGGTATGATACCACCACACTGGTTGAGATCAGATGGCAGATCATACACACACATTTGCTAGATCAGATTATACACCACACACTGGTAGATTTCAGATCAAATATACACCACACTGGTAGATCAGCACACTTTGATCAGATTATACACCACATTGCTAGATCAGATTATACACCACACTGGTAGATCAGATTATACACCACACTGGTAGATCAGATTATACACCACACTCCTAGATCAGATTATATACCACACTGGTTGATCAGATTATACACCACATTGCTAGATCAGATTATACACCACACTGGTAGATCAGATTATACACCACACTGGTAGATCAGACTATACACCACACTGGTAGATCAGATTGATCAGATACACCACTAGATCAAATTATACACCACACTGGTAGATCAGATTATACACCACACTGGTAGATCAGATTATACACCACACTGGTAGATCAGATTATACACCACACTGGTAGATCAGATTATACACCACACTGATAGATCAGATTATACACCTCACCAGTAGATCAGATTATACACCACACTGGTAGATCAGATTATACACCACACTGCTAGATCAGATTATACACCACACTGGTAGATCATATTATACACAACATTGGTAGATCAGAATATACACCTTACTGGTAGATCAGATTATACACCTAACTGATAGATCAGATTATATCCCTACCCTGGCAGAATAGATTAAACACCTCACTAGTAGATCAGATTATACACCACACAGGCAGAATAGATTATACACCTCACTGGTTTATGACAAATATAATCATTTTAACATAGACACAGATATTTGGTATTATAAAAATCTATTAAGTATTGTATACTGCATTGCTTCATTAATAAACGCTACCTATTACCATATAAATAAACTTTGTTTAGCAATATCATATGCTCCGCAGTTAAATGCTCAATTTGCAATATGAGGGTTATGGGTTTGAGCCTCAGGGCAGCTGGCTCTTCCTGTGATTCAGATGAGACAGTAAAAACCGAGGTCCCGTGTCACAGTAGGTAACGGCACATTAAAGAACCCTCACTGTTCAATGGCCATAAGTGTCAAGCATAGGCCTTCACTGGCATTTGGTGACATCACGTCTCCATATGAGTGAAAGATTCTTGAGTGGGACATTAAACAACAATACAACAACAACAAAGATCATATAAAATATGCTACCTAAAAATATACACACAAGCTTAGTTTGTCCACCAATGTAATATTAAATAATGCTAACAAATTTTTAAAAATAGCTGTTAACCATATCATAGCCCTTACCTTATGTATCAAGCAAATACTGATAAATATAAAACAAAAGAAACTGAGAAATAATTTCCTCAAACAAATAAACCTCAATAGTTCTCACAAGCAATACAACAATAGCGTGTGTACATGTATACATAGAAAACCACAGGAATTTCAGTGACACTTTAGCGGTGATCAATGTAGACAACGTAAGTCTTTACTGCAGGATAATCAATGTACAGTGTTTCACATTCTTCCTCTACATAAATTCTCACGTTACAAATTAAGTTTAAAATCCTGTTGAGGGGTTATTACATCAAATACTTGTTTGCATTATGCAAATTTTTGTTGTCAATTTTGTTTATGATTTGTGACTTTTGTGGAAATATTAATTACCAGCTATTGGTCATGTGACAATATGTTTATTCTGTACACTGGTTTTACATCATGAAAGTGAGGGTTCTCGATCGATGTGGGTCCTCAATTTTAAGTCTCATGTAAAGGATTTGCATTTGTTTACGCCAAGATGGCCACCGTGGTCAAGTGGCTAAAGCATCTCAATCTAAACCATGAAGTCTTTCTCTTCAAGTCAGTGTAGATTTGACTTCGTGGATTTGACTTCGTTTGGGGATATAATAATATCAAGTCCAAACATATAATATGCCTAATTAATTGATGACTGACCAAATTCTATTTGCCCTTACAATATCTTTGTTGACCTACTTCTGTATTTATTGAACAACTTAATTCAGATCATTAACTATATAGAGCCAAAGAACAATAAATTTCTAAAAAAAAATGGTTTGGAAAACTTTCTGTTTTCTGTAATATAATCATGTGTATTTCGAAGACATTTATTTAACTGTGCTCGGAAAAGCATGATAAAAGACTAACGTCTGATTAGAAAAGTTTGACAAAAGAAAATGTGACAAGGTTGAACTGATGATTAATTTCAGGAGCTGAAAATTTTCTTTCAGCTGCTTGGGTCCAGGACATTTTTGTTAAATTTTGCCCGGGTCTGGTCCTCTAACATATGGGTCCAATAACAATAAATCTAAGTCAGAGTTTTAATATAATCAATCAATACAAATAACAATTATCACAGGTGGGAACGTACAATTATATAAACCAAAGACTGCCACAAAATCATATGAAAAAATGACAATTAAACTCTATTAACTTAAGGAAACAAATTAAGTTTAGAAATAAAGAAATTGACAGAATAGTCATTCATTGATTCAGACTTGTTAAGTCCTCGGACCCACACAGCAAGAAGATGACAGGGTCCGAAAGTAAAATATGTAGGTCCCAGACCTCAGACTTGAAGAATTTTCAGCCCCTGAATTTGTATGTCAAACAAATGAAAATAGTAGGAAATAGTATCATAGTACCCAGAATAACAATTGTAAATGATAAAAGATAAAAAAAGGAAAATCAGTCTCGTGACAAAATAGCAAATATTGGATATTGTAAACTGAGCAATTCATCTTAAAAGCTAAATGTTTGGGAAAATTCAGTTGTTATTGAGTCTCTTTCAAGGAAGGATATGGAAATTTATAATTCTTGAAATAACAATAGAGAAAGTATGTTTGATTTGTACCAAACAACAAAATTGTATGGGGATGGATTAGAACACCCAGTCTTATATATCACATCTATAACAGTTAACAGAATTATATGGGGAGGGAGTTTGAACACCCAGTCTTATAATTATATGGGGAGGGAGTTTGAACACCCAGTCTTATATATCACATCTATAACAGTTAACAGAATCATATGGGGAGGATGTTAGAACACCCAGTCTTATAATTATATGGGGAGGGAGTTTGAACACCCAGTCTTATATATCACATCTATAACAGTTAACAGAATTATATGGGGAGGATGTTAGAACACCCAGTCTTATATATCACATCTATAGCAATCAACAGAATTATATGGGGAGGGAGTTTGAACACCCAGTCTTATAATTAAATGGGGAGGGAGTTTGAACACCCATTTTTATTTTCACATCTATAACAATCAGCAGAATTATAGTGGGAGGGAGTTTTAACACCCAGTCTTATATATCATACTTATAACAACCAACATAATTATGTGCAGAGGGAGTAAGAACACCCAGTCTTATACATCACACTTATAACAAACAAATTTATACAAGGTTACACCCTTATAGTTTTCTTCTATAACATAAATTCCATCTGTAATACAACAACATAATTGTCCATTTTTGACTGTGAAGGGTGTTAATCACTTTGATAATAATATTTATATTTCAGGAGTACCTAAGCTTCCATAACATTATGAGCATACACTGTAACATTGTAGCTTCTTGTTTATATTATAGGAACAACCTAAGTTACATGTACATGTAGATAAGCCACTTGGAGAGGACTATCTAACTACATGTGGTTCAATCTATGTATATCTGGAATGTGGTTTTTGTATAAATGTAAATCTTGTTGAAATGTGTGTGTGTCTGTCTGTAGTGTGTCTGTCTGTCTGTAGTGTGTGTATCTGTAGTGAAAGTGTGTGTGCATGCATGTGTGTGTGCATGTCTGTAGTGTGTGTGTGTGTCTGTCTGTAGTGTGTGTGTCTGTCTGTCTATAGTGTGTGTCTGTCTATAGTGTGTGTCTGTCTGTAGTGTGTGTGTGTGTCTGTCTGTCTATCTGTCTGTCTGTAGTGTTTGTGTGTGTCTGTCTATCTGTCTGTCTGTAGTGTTTGTGTGTGTGTGAGAACTGTATGCCTGTTTGTAACACTGTACATGTATTTCTTCAACTTTTAGAATAATGTTTTGGTTTATCATTGTCATTCAACAGCTTGGTTTGTCACACAATGAGATCAAAACACAAAAATGTTTATCAACAATATGCCAAATAATTCAGGGGGAAGGGGGTAGTAGATACAAATATTTTACAAATCAAGTTTTAAAATAACATTTGACATTTATTATAGGTTATTGTTGACAATTTACATATATAGTGTACAATATGAGATATACATCATCATAATACCTGTGTTACTAGAAGCAAGTATCTAGCACTGACAATTATCAAAACGATAATGCTGGTGACAAAATCATCCAAGAAAATAAATCATTCCAAATGAAATAAAAGACATGATAGAAATTTGTCTTAATTTGTTGGTTACACATAATATATACAGTGTTTTACTCTGATTCAGAAAAACTGAGTCGACACTTGTGTATGAATGATAACATTAAATCTTACCTTAACATTATATACAATGTGTCCGGATGTAAGGGTTTCAGGGGGGTGTACCCACTGCTTATTTGCAGCCCTCATTGTCAGGTCTGGTAAGGAATAACCCTCCTGTTCCGGTCCAGGTGTCACTTGTTCCTCTACTGATTTCTCTTTTCCTGGAGATTTGGCACTGGAAGATCTGGAGTTTAATCCGACATGCAGAAATTTTCGTCGTCCGAAGTCCCTGTTAGGAATAAGGACAGTGTTTTGTTTACTGATGAAATAATCTCTGGCAACCTTTAAACTAGCTGTAGTACATGAATCCATTGTTATCAGTTGTTGACAAACATAAATATCAACAATAAATATAACAATTATTGTCCCTGATAAGAAGTTGCTACGTGGCCTCTCAACAGCTATAAACAGATTCCTGGCCAACTTCACTGACAAACTGGCACAATCAGCTAGTTCAAGAGAGTTTATCAATTAAACTCAAACAATGAGTACATTACACATATCACATGCCAATGTTTATATCCTGTAATCAGTTTCTTAGTCACTGGTTATAGAAATCTGATTATGTCACAGATCGTCACAGCTGTGTGTCACTTAAGTCACTAAATATAATATTGACCTTTGACCTTGCACTTGACGAATGTTTGACAGAGTACTTCAGACGGTCTGTAAGATGTGTCAATAATATTGAAACTATAACATGGTGAGAGAATGACTCCAGGTTTAAAAAGTGTTTAAAGTTAATAGCAATATATATGCCCACAGACAAAATTTTTATCAATAATGATTAAAAGGAAAAATGTACTTTTACAGAAAGTATTGTCACTGTCGTATGAAGCCTGGTAACTACAGAAAATAACGGCAACGGGAAATTGTGAAAACGTCACAATATAGATTGTCCAAGAAAGGCAGATATATCTGACAGATGAGCTTTAAATGAGTATGAAAAAAAATTAACTAGGTGTATTCAATAATGTAAATTTAAAATGAACTTAATAACTGATTCCAAAATATTCTAGCTGTTCTTATCAAAACTTAGCAACACGTATAAAATGTAAGTCCTGAAATCCTACAAACCAGTGACCGATATCACACTAAAGGATGTCTCAGAGATGAACTGATAAAGGGAGATAACTCATTATGTATTTATAGTTTCTCTCTCATAAAAAAGAAATGATCTGTTAATGGATGCAAAATGTCTCTAAAACCTTTTCCTATAATGCTGCTACAGTTTATGATATACCAGACTCATTCAAGCATAAAATCAACACAAACAACCAACTTTGAAGTCCTAATTAAGATGCATTTCATTTAGCTCTGAGCCATTGGATTTCAATTTGAGAAATTGCAGTTTTAGTAAGATATGTAACACTGATGTGAACTATGTATTAAAAATCTTCCTTATTTTTATATTCTTTTCTCATTCATGCACAAAGATGAAAAACATCTATCTGAACCATTAAATGCAAATGACAAACATATTACAAACAGGCAGAAGCCAAAGGTTAGAGTTTCCTTATATCAAAATCTTTGTAAAGTCAAAATGAAAAACACGATAAACTTCACATTAAAAGTAATGATATACGCATAATCCAAGAATCAGTTCAGGACACTTGATAATTTGTAAATAATTTCAAAATGACTTGTCAGCAAAAAAATCCAACAATGAAACAGATTTTCTTGAAAATGATCAATTTCAAAGAAAAGTTATTTCATGTGGCTGATTATGCAGCCAGTTTAATCGGCCATAAATAACATAAACACGATACTTTGAAATCGTTGCTAAGATATACATGTTATATAACAGTCACAGCTGATTCCAGGTTGATCTTCACTTGACAAAATTTTCCAGCAGTAACATATGATATCACTTTGAACTATAAATATCCAATCTTCTAGTGGTATATCCCAATTAAGCTTAGCCTACATCCTCTTTTTATTTTATCTGAATTACTGGTATAACACAACACACACCCTTCTAGAGTATGGATTATATTGTAAAAATTTCAGAGGTTTAACAAAATCTATTCAGGTAACACTATTTGTATAAATACTGCCCAGCTAAGTGTACACACTGAACATGCCCCATGACCTGTCATGTTCCGATTTATTTATATCTAAATGTCTATTCACCAATATTTAACTTGGATTATAACCTGTCACAAATAGGAAGACAGAAGCATGAAGTATGTGGAGTATTTAGAAGTTGCTGTACGATTTAAGACAAAGTGTACTTCCTTTCCTTTTCACACTGGCTGTAATATGTAACGTCATATACTTGTTCAAGTTGTTGTTTATTTTTCTCTCTGATCATAATTGATGAAGTCCTTTAGTAAGCTTGTAAACATTCAGTCATTCTCAGTTATCAAAACTTTAAAATTCACAAATTTTGATGTGAGGTTTTCTTTCTAATAGAACTTATTGCTTGTCTCAAGTTTCACAGCATGGTGTCAAGTACTTAAGTCTCCATTGCATCAAAGTGATTAATCAGCAAAATCCCTCAGCTCTCCACGTGTAACTAAGTCAGCCTTGGTATTTTAGAAAACATCTTACAACACTGGGGGTTTTGTCAATGTACAAAAATGAAATAGCCAACTAGAGCTCCACCTGCTAAACACCACACCTGTAGTCACCTGCCATCACCTGTGATCAATAATTATTTTATGTCTGCAATATTAATTGTATTAAACACTCATTGACATATCAGATCTACACATTATGATCATATAATACATGAACATGTTTCAAAATTTATAATCTGGTAAGAAGATAGATATACAGAAGGTTGTTAGTCTACAGGTAACAATCAGCTGTTCTACTTATTTGTAGATATACAAGTACAGTCACATTTTTTCACACCTGGTTGATTATTGTGAAGTTAGTTCAACATGTTTTATTTCCATTTCAGGCTATTGATACCACATATGACATGGTGTGTTATGAGATTTTGACTCTAGGGTTGTCTGCTTTCCTAAGTGTGTTGTCAATTTCAATCTCTTATCAGGGGAAAGTTGTACATTAAAAGCATGTAAAATATATGAAAACTACTGGCTCTACATAAAATAAAAAATGTAAACAAAATGAAGCTGTTTATACCATCACTTGTACAAAATGTCCAGTCAGCAGAAAAGTTCAACAGCTCTCTACCAGATAAAAAGTCAATATACAGTATTTGTCCTTGAAATGGCACCTGCTCTAGTAAGGGCACCCCTGGATATTTTTTTTTTTAATGTAGATCTATTGACTGTTGAAAAAAATGACCTTTTTATTTTTAATTAGTTTAGATTACTGAGCGACATCATCATACTTTTTTCTTTTTAGTGCAATAAATATCAACTATACCCTTAAAACTGCAATTTTAAACCATCTGCTGCAATTACCAAAATCTCACATAATACCAGTTTTACACTTTGAATGTCAGATATCGCATTAAATCAAAGAAATTTTCCAAATTGTCAGTTTCAATGAAGCATCTGTATTAGGCAAGTATCACTCCTAGTCGTAATGCCTGTTTCCCGATCTTGTAGTCTTAATGCCTGTTTCCTGATCTTGTAGTCTTAATGCCTGTTTCCTGATCTCACAGTTCAAACAGTAAATCTTGATTAGACAGTAAGTGACTTAGTGAGTAACAAATTTTGCTACATTGTTTTTTTCCCCTATTAATATATTGTGCGGATTACAAAGTAATTAACTCAGTACAAACAGCTATAGGGCCTATACATTGCAGATAACTTTGCGTAGCTGAGTATTTTACCATTTTTGGCAACGTAATCAAAATGTGCATCATGAAAGAAAAATGTCAAAATAAAGGCGCCCTGTACTCAAATTACCTGCGCACATCGCCCTTTTTAAGTCAAATATGGTATGTATGTCAAACATACAGTACATACAAAATGTGTGTGTGTGTGAGAGAGAGAGAGAGAGAGAGAGAGAGAGAGAGAGAGAGAGAGAGAGAGAGAGAGAGAGACAGAGAGACAGAGAGAGAGAGAGAGACAGACTTCCCATTTCGTCTATTGCTGTCATTTTAAATTTTTCCAAAAATTTGCTTTGTTTTTTTATCATAAAATCTTTCAATTTTACTGAATAAATATCATTCATTACACAACATATTTAGCCTGGGTGTCAAATAGTATAGCTGTGAGCTCATCTGTAGATAATACTACACCTTAACCATGTACACATGTTTTACCCAAGGGCTTAAGGCAATATATGTCACAGCCTATAAACATGTAATGAGTATGTCTGGTCCAACACAGACAATTAAAAGATAGTGGTTATATGTAATATAATGTAATATGTTATATAAGTATGTGTATTGCCAGTTCTGATACAAATTAGGTTGGTTGGTTGTATTGTCTCATTCAAGAATCTTTCACTCATATGGAGACGTCACCAATGCCAGTGAAGGGCTTAAAAGTTTGGCCTATGCTCAACACTTACAGCCATTGAGCAGTGAGCGTTCTTTAACAAGCTGACATCTACTGTGACACAGGACCTTGGTTTTTACTCTCTCATACGAAGGACAGTAAAAAATGCAACCTGCCACTGGCTGGACTCGAATTCAGGACCTCATGATCAAGAGTCGAGTGTGCTACCGACTGAGCCAGGCTGGCTCCATACACATTAGGTATAAACAATGAGTAAATACTATACATGTGTATGACTGGGCGTTCTTCCCACTAAATACAAAACACATATACATGTACATAGATAAAACAGTAAACACACTCAATATTCAAAGGCAAATGGGCCAAACATTTGTGACTACTAAGTGTGTTTTACTGTTTTTTCACATAACAATACTTTCCCATGAAGGACACTGAATTTGATTGGATTTATAAGATAAAGGATCTGTGGTATTGGCTGTGATAAACACTGGATAAATTGTGTATGATACAGACAGTGTCTGGTGCATAAGGTTTGATCATCATTTTGACTGCCTCTATACCTTACGTGTAGTACGGATGCAGTACTATGGTGGCCGTGATACGCAAAGTACATGTAGATGTACATGCAGGTGAGGTGTGTAACTGGCTGGGATACACAAACTGACTTAGTATTGTGATTTAGAAACCTCTAACTGACTTAGTAAAGTGATATATAGATATCTGAATGCCTTAGTAATCTGGACCTCTAACGGTGACTTATAGATAAATGCCTTAGTAGTGTGATCTGGACCTCTTGCTGACTTAGTAAAGTGATATATAGATACCTGAATGCCTTAGTAGTGTGATCTGGACCTCTTGCTGACTTAGTACGGTGATATATAGATATCTGAATGCCTTAGTAGGGTGATCTGGACCTCTAACTGACTTAGTAAAGTGACTATAGTAAAATGCCTGTAGTGTGATATGGAGATACGGTGATATATAGATATCTGAATGCCTAAGTAGTGTGATATGGACCTCTTGCTGACTTATTTTACGGTGGATATCTGAATGCCTTAGTAGGGTGATCTGGACCTCTTGCTGACTTAGTACGGTGATATATAGATATCTGAATGCCTTAGTAGGGTGATCTGGACCTCTTGCTGACTTAGTACGGTGATATATAGATATCTGAATGCGGTAGTGTGATCTGACCTACTTATAGATATATAGATACTGAATGCCTTAGTAGTGTGATCTGGACCTCTTGCTGACTTAGTACGGTGGACCTCCTTAGTGCTGACTAGACTTAGTAAAGTGATATATAGATACCTGAATGCCTTAGTAGTGCCTTAGTACGGTGATGATATCTGAACCTTAGTAGTGTGATATGGACCTCTTGCTGACTTATTACGGTGATATATAGATATCTGAATGCCTTAGTAGGGTGATGATCTTGCTGACTTAGTACGGTGATATATAGATATCTGAATGCCTTAGTAGGGTGATCTGGACCTCTTGCTGACTTAGTACGGTCATATATAGCACGTAGTGTGATACATAGTACGATACATAGATATCTGAATGCCTTAGTAGTGTGATCTGGACCTCTTGCTGACTTAGTACGGTCATATATAGATATCTGAATGCCTTAGTAGGGTGATCTGGACCTCTTGCTGTCTTAGTACGGTCATATATAGATATCTGAATGCCTTAGTAGGGTGATCTGGACCTCTTGCTGACTTACGGTATGGATTCTGAATCTTAGTAGGGTGATCTGGACCTCTTGCTGACTTAGACTTATATAGATATCTGAATGCCTTAGTAGGGTGATCTGGACCTCTTGCTGACTTACTATGGTTATCTATAATCTCTAACTGACTTAGTATCATGATCTATATATCTTTTAATTATGGTGTTCTCTAGACCTATGATTTAGTATGTTGTTCTCTAGACCTATGATTTAGTATGGTGTTCTCTAGACCTATGATTTAGTATGGTGTTCTCTAGACCTATGGTTTAGGATGGTGATTTATAAATCTGTAACTGACTTAGAACGGTAATCTATATATCTCTTACTAACTTGGTATCTCTTACTAGACTTGGATATGGTGATTTATACATCTGACTTAGAACGGTAATCTATATATCTCTTACTAACTTGGTATGGTGTTCTCTAGACCTATGATTTAGGATGGTGATCTATAGATCTCTGATGTTCTATTCATTCCATAATGCAGAACAGATACCTTACAATATGCTTAATTCAGTATTATGCATTCTATTATAACATGTATAGATAGTAAAGCTAGTTCAAGAACCTGTAAATTTAGATTCACTTAAAAAGTTCAGATAAAATATTCCATGAAAAGATACCTATCACAAAATCTCACTTTCTTTTATCACTAAACGCCTTGTATAAGATGCAATGATTTTAATAATTAAAGTATCTTTGATATTTAGAATTATCCTAGACATTATGTTCACCAGGAACTTATACTGTGATATATTCAAAGTTACATCCAGATGTAGGTATCCAAAGTCAACATACTGCATATTTTACTTTATTTGTATACTTGTACATGTGTTTAATTCTATTTTGTGTATAGTGCAGTTTATATGCACTTTTTACAGTGTGTGACTTTGGATAAACACACAAAGATTTGACAGAAATTACTCATAAAATCTGCACATGAATATAAAAAGCCATTCTACCATACATAGCCATCAACCACTCTTACAGGTAAATAGTTCCATTTACAATGCCACCAGAAGACACTGTCATTAACAACTCTACAAGTAGACATCCATCAACCATTCTTCTACCAGACACTATCATAAACCACTCCATTGTAGACACTTTAATCAACCACTCTACTAATATACAATCAACCACTGTACCAATGAAAACGTCCATCAACCTCTCTACTAGTAGACATTACTGTTACTCACTCTACCAGTAGACACTTTCATCATCCACTCTACCAGTAGACACTTTCATCAACCACTCTACCAATAGACACTTTCATCATCCACTCTACCAGTAGACACTTTCATCATCCACTCTACCAGTAGACACTTTCATCAACCACTCTACCAATAGACACTTTCATCAACCACTCTACCAATAGACACTTTCATCATCCACTCTACCAGTAGACACTTCCATCAACAACTCTAAAAGTAGGTACTTCTATCAACCAATCTGCCATTAGACACTTCTATCAACCACTTTACCAGTAGACACTTCCATCAACAACTCTACCAGTAGCCATCAACACTCTTCCAATCACCACTCATGCTCTCAACCACTTTACCAGTAGACACTGCCATCCACTTTACCAGTAACCACTCAAGTGGTAGACACTTTAGCAGTGCCATCAGTAACAACCATACACAGTAGTAGACACTTCCATCAATCAACCAGTAGATACACTCTTCAAGTAGATGCTGCCATCAACCACTAGTAGACATTTCCATCAGTAGAGACACTTCCATCAACCACTTTACAACACTTTCAACCACTTTACCAGTAGACACTTCCATCAACCACTTTAGCAGTAGACATTTCCATCAACCACTTTAGCAGTAGACACTTCCATCAACCACTTTACCAGTAGACACTTCCATCAACCACTTTAGCAGTAGACATTTCCTTCCATCACTTTACCAGTAGACACTTCCATCAACCACTTTACCAGTAGACACTTCCATCAACCACTTTAGCAGTAGAAACTTCAATCAATCACTCTACCAGTAGACACTTCCATCGACCATTCTACCATAAACCTAACTACCAATAAGCATTGTAATCAACCACTCTACCAGCAGACACTACCATGAACTTTTTTATTTGAAGACTTTGTCATCGACCACTCTATCAGTAGACACTGCCATGAACTATTTTACTTGCAGACTCTGTCATCGACCACTCTTTCTGTAGACAACGAAAGATAGTTCAAAGGTGACATGGTTTAAACATACACAAATCTGACCTGTACAATAACTGATACCGGTATCTGATTACAGTTTGATTCCCAGAAAAATATTGTAGTGCAGACCGCAGTTGTTGTGAAAAGATCCATTCATTATAAAAATGTATTACCAGTAGTCAAGAGCAGGAAAAACTGGTTGACATAGTTTACATATTACTTAATATATCATTATGAGATTAAAATTCTCAGAATACTTCATTTGTTTTATCTCTTTTATTTCTTTTTCCTCTTCTTTTTGATTGTTTTTTTTTCTAAATGGCAGGCAGTTTTAAGGATCCAGGACAAAATCTGATTACAATTTTCCAGTATATGGCAGGCAGTTTTAAGGATCCAGGACAAAATCTGATTACAATTTTCCAGTATATGGCAGGCAGTTTTAAGGATCCAGGATCTGAACAATCCAATATATGAGTTTAAGGATCCAGGACAAAATCTGATTACAATTTTTCAGTATAAGGCAGGCAGTTTTAAGGATCCAGGACAAAATCTGATTACAATTTTCCAGTATATGGCTGCAGTTTTAAGGATCAAGGACAAAATCTAAGTAACAATGTTCTAGTATATGGCGGGCAGTTTTAAGGATCGAGGACAAAATCTGGGTAAAACGTACCCTGGAAAAGATTACCATCCTCCTTCCACAAGTAAGACTTTAAACTGAGACAACAAGGATCAGAATAACAGCATTTGGGTAAACTTCAAATAACCGGTAAGCTGGTGGAAATGAGTAGGGCTGTGTACTCATGACTCAAAAGTGTATCACGATATATCACAATAAATGAAAACCGTATCACCATGTATCACGATATATCATATTGTTAAGAATATCCGGTGTAACACTGGAAATAGTTGTGTGAAACACAGAAACAATGAACATAGGATCACTAATTATTCATCACATCTTGTACACTGGTAACTTATTTTATACAAAAGAGATAATTTGTTGATACGTGACACCAACAGACACTAAAATACAAATCAGGGAACCTGAACATAACTTTGTATTTTATTTTTCAAAAAGAATACTGACATTTTTTTTGTATCGATACACCGTATAAGCAGAAATAATATCAAACTGTATCATTTTATCGATATATTGTTACCCCACTAGAAATTAGTGTATAGATCTAAATATAATATCATTTTACAACATTGTAATTAGTTTGATTAATGGCATCTTATTAACACTTAATGGTAATATCACCCGTGAATGAAATCTAAACCACAGGCAGTCAAAAATTCAGAAAACAACCCTAAATTCTATGCCATCTAAAACAAAAGGCAAAATAATTGGAATTTGCAGTAAAAATGTTTGGGTACATGAATCTTACCTCTCGGTATCACTGTCATCCGGTTGTATTATATATTCCTGATCTTCAAAACGAGTGAACACCATCATTGCTTACTATGAAAATGACTGTGTAAAGAACAAGTGTATCCACCCCCTTGTGAACTTTGATACTTGAGTAAGAGTTAGCAGAAAGTCAGGTCCAAAGTGTTACAAGAAACTCACTTCCTTCCTTCCCTTATGTTGCATAATGAATGATCCCATATAATGAGGATAAACTCCACTAATTGATGGAGCACTAAGATTTAGAAGTGGTAAGAGTATTCCTGACATCACAATGTAAAAGTGGCAGTCGTATTGCGCATGTTTAATAAACAACAAAACACCCAGTTGACATACGTCAGGTCTCAGATATACATAATATACACAAGAAAAGTCACTGACGACGTTAAAAATACAATGTTAAACTTCAGGTATATCTTAATACTGGCATCTGCTGGAAGTTTGTGTCTTATAAGTAACAAAACATACACATACACCCATTCTTGTAATTGCTTAACATTTCACCTGTTGGAATTGTTTATGATATATATATAAGTATACATAAAGTATATGTAGGCCTATTCACATGTACAAGTATATATCTATTTCTATCACTGCTATAATCAGTGTTCCGCATCAAAACCAGTGAGCTATTGAAGTTTACATTCATTGTACACCAAAGTATAAATATACAAAGTACATGCTTACAGGTCCAAAAACTGTAACGCTCAAATTTAATTTTTCTGTCTAATAATTATTTTTTTTATATATATATAAGTTAACCTAGGGTGACAGTTAATAATTCAAAAATGAAAACGTCAACAAATTTCTCGTACAAATCCCTTCCCTACCTTGTAATGTACATTAAAGATCGGGGATAGACTCCAACAGTACTAAATGGCACACAGAAAAAATCATCTTTTTTAACATCAGTGTCATGTTTGTTTGAATGTGTGTACAGGCATATAGTTAGCATACTATATACTAACACAGGACAGGAGTCTGACATTACAAGATCAAATTATAAGTCTGATGAAAAGAAGTGATTGGTCACCTGCCTACATAATATCCCGGGTTGACAAAACTGTAAACTGACGTCATTGTAGTCACCAGGAACAAACCACCACAGAACTGGTTTTTTTCTTTCTTCCAGATCTAATCATTAAAAATAAAACTCGACCAGGATGTTTAATGTTATACATTGTCCTGACATTACATATATCTGTACACTATATATCTATTTGTTTATTTGCTTACCATTTTTATAAATTTGTCAAACCTGTTCATAATTTGCCAAATTTATTTTGGTTACAAGCCAGGACGGTTATTTTTTAATAGTAGAACAGAAACTTTGTTCAAATATACTCCTGAAAATATATCCAATTTTTTCACATAATATAGCAAACTTGAATCAAACTTTAATGTATAATCAGTTTGGAATCAAATCATTTTTAAACCAATCTTCAAGTTCAATATAAATGAGAAATTCCTTGGTTTACATTTACTGTACTTAAGATTAGATATATCCTGATTAACAGAGCCAAGCTCTAGCCCCTGTGGTATAGGAATCTATCAACGTCAAATCCTTCTTTACTACACAGGTTAGATATATCAACAGATCCCAGCTCTAGCCTTTGTACTATAGAAATCTGGCACCATCAATCTTTACTGGACAGATTAGATATATCAACAGAGCCCAGCTCTAGTCCCTATATTATAGAGACCTGACAACAAAATTGCCAAGTCTCTCCCATAAATAGAGAGACTCCCTATTTTTTATGTAAAATTTTGATAATTTCTTCAAGAAAAATGCATTTTCCTATTAAATCTTACTAAAATTTAAAGTCTCCCCCGTGAAATTGAAAAATCTCTCACATGAAAATTTTTCAAGGTTGGCAGGTCTGTGACAACATAAATCTTTACTACACAGATTAAATATACTAAAAGAGCTAAGTTCAAGTCTTTGTGCTATAGGAACCTGACAACATCAAATCCCTCTTTACTACACAGATTAGATATATCAACAGAGCCAGGCTTTAGCCCCATGTGCTATAAAAACCTAGCTACATTGTACATCAAATCCCTCTTTACTACACAGATTAGATATATCAACAGAGCCAGGCTCTAGCCCCATGTTCTATAAAAACCTAGCTACATCAAATCCCTCTTTACTACACAGATTAGATACATCAACAGAGCCAGGCTCTAACCCCTGTAGATTTACTATCATGACCACAGAAACCTGGCTACATCAAATCCCTCTTTACTACACAGATTAAATATATCAACAGAGCCAGGTTCTAGCCCCTGTAGATCTACTATCAGAAACCTGGCAACATCAAACCCTTTTTTACAACACATAATATATACAGTTGTCCCCGTGTCACCTTTGGTTTTTTATTAATTTTGGCGCTATAATGGCAATAAATTGAGATTTACAATATTCGAGTTGTGGTTGTATTCATGTGTTTAATCCCTACTGTATATCATATGCTGTTTGCAACTCAATACTGTAATTTGGGATATTTTGGCCATTGTTTAAGTTTGTCAAATTTGGCCACCCTATTAAAATGACCAAAATTAAACCGACTTTTTATCTAATCATCCAAAATATGTTCAACAGAAAATATGAATTCATTTCATACAATAAACCAGAAGCATTTCTAATGTTAACTTCCATCATTTCTGTTTAAAAATAAATCTTAAACAGACTAGTAATACGAAGGCTTTAGTTTTATATCACCAATCTACTCATAATTATTTCGTGTGATGTAACGATTGCTGGCTAAACACACGATGAGAATATATTTTTCCAACTCTCACAGAAGCAAGATTTGAAAACTGTAACACTCAATTAAACTGGTAACCAGTTGAATATCCATTTCTATGAACAAAAGTGTAGCAGTTAGTCAGGGACCAGCTTAACACTTGATATTTGAGTTACCGTATCTCCCTTCGTGGTCAGAAAATGAAGTAAGCAAGCAACCATCGGCTAACAGTTTTAATCACACCTGTTTATTCACCTGATCTGGTGATATGGTTGAGGGATTTAAAATACATAAAAGACCATTTGCACTGGAGAATCAGCGGTGAATTGTGCTATGCAAGTTTTGGCATTATACATTGTAATGGGGGAATTTTGGGGGAAGAAATCTGTTCTTCTAGAAATAGCAGCATTATGAGAGTATGGCATTATAATGGGGGCGATATATTGGTGGAGAACTGTATATATGTATTTACAGAGCCAAGCTCTTAACCCTGTGCTATGAAGACTTGGTCTTTTGACATCCAACATTGAGATATCTTCTGATGTACAAACTAAAGCAATTTCCATGCCGATCACAAACATAATTATATAAATATTGTCTGTAAATTTCAATGATTTCTAAAAATAGAATCGAAATCTAAATTATACTTTATTTTTTATTTATCAAATCAATATCATGGATGATATTGATGTTGATCTTTGGCATGATCTTACAGAAGTTATTTGGAGGGGAAAGATGAAAGTAAATGAAAGAAAGGTGAATTGTATCAGAAATCTCAAACCCAAAAATTATTATTGATCTTCTTATATTATAATACTTTGAATTTTAATTTTAACAATTACATTTGTATATTGAAAAATTCTTGTTTTGTGACAAATTTTATGAAAGTATGAACCAAAGCCTTGTGCGTACTTGTATCATACGCAAATCTGGATACATGACTCTTTGTAACATTCAAAGTGTACATGTAGGTGAAAAAAACCACCAAATATCTAAACAAGAGGCCCAAGAGGGCCTCAATAACTCACCTGAGAACCATCTACAAATGTGGAAAGAAGACCAAGAAGAATATGTACATGTAGGCTGATCTGGCCAAGAAACATAAATATTGCTGTTTTAAGGATTTCATAAAAAAAATCTAGAAATCACATATCGGCAAAATTATTGCACAAAAACATTCCTTCAACTATATACAAGTAAAACACTTTAATGCATCTTTAGAGAAATCCAACTTCCATTTTTTCTTGCTTGAAGGGCCTCGATACCTCTTGAAGTAAGCAAGAGATGCTGGTATATGACACCCCATTCTTCTAATGTATGATGATTTTTATCAATGTACCATAGACAAACGACTTTTACCAAGAGTGTCAACATTAGTACCAAGAAATCCTACATTCTGCTCTAATGTAGCCAATCAGTAATGTCACTCTGTAGCTTTCTCTTGTCATTAACTGGGTTGCTATGATTCTCGGTTAAATGGCTTGCAGTTGATACTGCAGACATAAGAATACTGAATGCATCATGCACAGGGTCATTGTTAGTTTTTTCAGAACTATCTGAGCTTGGAAAAAATGAATATAGTTTCCAAGAAAAGACACAGAATGTGTCCCTATTGCTCCACCCATACCATTTTTGTTTACCACTTTGGAGCCATTTTTTAAAGAAATAGCAGTGAAGACCATGTTGTCTGCTTTTCAATATAAAAATAATCACCAGAAGTTATCTGAACAACAAACATGAATGGAACGGAAGCTGACAAGACAGGATATTTCTGCTTGGATGTATTTTTTTCAAAACGTAATTTTAAAAATGAAAAAAATTGGGGCGGGTGTGAAAATCAGGGTGGGCAGGGATGAGAATCTAGGATTTTTTTCATTATGGCCTTAATGAGCATCTCAGATATTTTCCCTCAAATTGCATCTACACTAGCCAAACTGAAAAATCTCAATTTATTTGAAGAAAATCTCAAATATGAGAAAAACTCAAGAGATTTTGTCTTCTGACAATATACAGTTTTTAAATAGTCATTTGTTATCTTTGTGTCACCACTTTTATAGCTCTGTGGACTTGTTGTTTATTTGATTTTAGTAGCAGTCTAAGAGAAATGGTCATTAAAGGCAAATTAATACATCACAGCAAGCATCAGCTTCAACAATCTCCAAAGAAATTATTCTAGGTCAATGACATACTTTTGTTTTATCTGTAATAAATAATTTATCAGTGTTGTACCATACTAAGACTAGAACTAACTTGTTACCATTCATGAAATAGATTATAACAACTGATCATGTTTCACTTACAGCAAGGGCATTAACTTTGGCAACATGACTCAAAAGGAACACTTCTTTATCATTAATCTTTAGAGTTGACTGTGATAAAATGTTGACCTCTCTCTCTCTCTCCCTCTCCATCCCTCTCTCTCTCTCTCTCTCTCTCTCTCTCTCTCTCTCTCTCTCTCTCTCTCTCTCTCTCTCTCTCTCTCTCTCTCTCTCTTTTAGTGGTCTAGTGGTAGAGCATTCCACTCACAAACAGGATGTCCCAGGTTCAATTCCTGAACTGGGTCATACCAAAGATTTTGATCATGGTAAGTGCCTCTTCCTTCACCAAACACTCAGCATACAAAGTGAAAGTCATGAGTCTTTCAGATGTGTGCACATCCATTATCGTTTCACTAAAACTTGTATTTTTTATCATTACTTGATAAGTTCATCTTAGTTATAACGTTAAATGATATAAGTAAAAATTCTCAAATTCAACATTTTTTATGGGTGTTATATAGTTTAAAAGGGGACAAAAAATTCTGTTCAGGGTCTCAATCCGTGTTGACATATGCTAAAGGCACAAGAATGGGGAGTGACGTAATAATTAAGGTCATTAAGATGAAGTAAGATAACAGTACAATTCATGGATTGTCGATGAAACACCTTGTTCTACATGTTCTATGAAACTTTTCTTTTTTTTTTTGAGCCGGCCTGGCTTTGTCAGTAGCACGCTGGACTCTTGATCATGAGTTTGAGTCCAGCCAGCGGCAGGTCAGATTTCTGAACTTTCAATGAGACAGTAAAAACCGAGGTCCCGTATTACAATAGGTGTCACAGCAGGGCTTGAGCACTGCTGCCACCTAAGCTGATTTTGTGAGAAGTTTGCCAGTTGTCTCTTTCAGCAGCAGTAGCCAAATCATTTTCCCTCTATAAGTTTCCCTGGGGAAATAATTAGCTAGCCCAGTGGGGAAAGTGACTGACTAGTTCCTCCCCCTCAGTAAAACGTTATCCTAGGAAAAAAATGGATTAGCTAGTTTTTTCCCTAATGAAGGATTTGGCAGGGGAAAAGAATTGGCTGCTTCATTGTAAAAAGGTTCTCTCCCCCGCTATCAAAAACTGACCACCACCATATAACTGAAAGATTGTTGAATATGTTGTAAAACATCAAACAAACAAACAAACAAACATATCCCCAGATATAAATCAACACATGTTTACATACTGTTCTCCAGAAAGCTTACATGTGAGACATGAAACACTTTATAATTAAGTACAATAAAACATAAGTTCATAGAAAAAATGAATTCTGACCTTACAAACTGTTGATTTGGGAAATAGTACTTCAATGAGAAATTGTCCCGTACCTAGTTTATTCTCACAGATTCAATATGTCGATCAGTGATGGCAAATGATGCTACATAATATAGTGGTACCAGACACGTGACACAATATTTGAATAATTGTAATTTTATATTCCAATATTCTCTGTTAACTATTACGGTTTTTGACACACTCAGCCTTTCATTTCAGCTGTAATCTAGATAGTGAAGAAGATAGAAAACTTTATACAATGATCAACACACGCCCACTTTTGGATTTCAGTAAAGCGACATCTGAAGTTTTCATTGAACAATTTTAGACAAATCATATGATTTTTACCAGACTTACAAATTTGACTGAAAACAAAAATTAACTTCACTCACCTCAAAATATTCTTAGGAGAATTAACAAGAGCCATTAGCAGAGAATGAAAACCTCCCACTTAACATATGTATACTCTCAGCTTGGTGTATATATACTGCTGGTACATTAGTTTTGGGTTGATCTGAATTTTAAGTATGTAAAGAAAGTGGTTTTTACCTGAGCACAGTTTTACATAGCCGATCTCCTTGATATTCTTTTGCAATATAGGGAATCAATATATCTAGCAATCCGTCCGCTACATTATGCCTAAATATTATAACATCAGTTTAACTTTATGAACAACATCATTTACAGCCCAGGTAAACAAAATGATCTAATACTTTAATTTATTCATGCACAGGCAATAAACAAGAAAATAAGATGTCTTATTTGTTCAAACTCGCGGACAGGTAAAGATATTTGTACATGGTCGATGGACAGTGATCTCATTACACATCTTATATACCTGTGAAAGGAAAATTAAAGGCTATCTGGGGTTAGTCAACCATAAAATTGATTTAAAAACCAAACTAACTTATATATTGTCAATACAGTCTAAGTATAGATGTACTCTTGTATGCTGATTCAGCTGTTTTTTCAGAAACATGATTTTTCCTTTTTTTAACTACTTAGACTGATACACAATAACAAAAAGGAGATATACAGAGGCATAAGAGCCAGCCTGGCTCAGTCGATAGCACACTCAACTCTTTATCATGAGGTCGTTAGTTTGAGTTACAGCAGCAGGTCGGATTCCTGCCATTTGGATGAGACAGTAAAAACCGAGGTCCCATGTCACAGTAGGTGTCGGCATGTTTAAAGAACCCTCACTGCTCAATGGCCATAAGTGCTGAGCATAGGCTCTTGAGTGGGATGTTAAACAACAATACAACAACAACAACTCTTGTAGACATAAAAATTCTTTAACTCCTATATACATGCACATGTATATTTGGAAAATTGCTTGAGAAACCCAGCTTGGAAATTATTCACTTGCAATTGATTTATTCAACATTACATATATTGTATATATTTGTACGACACCGTACCTGAGCTTATTTTCAAAAATATCTGATATATAGGAATATAAGATTGTTTTTATGTTTATATATAGCTCTTATTTGTTATTGCACATCAAGTACAAATAGTAAAAATGAAAAAAAAAAATTGAAATAACTTTTTTGGGTAAACACAGCTAATGTGAAATGTTAACTCTGGTGAAGTACACATTTCAAAAAATGTGTCCCTACTTCAAATGTCCATATCTTTGCACAGACATATGATAAGTTAAAAATTGAAAGTTCATTAGAAAGAGAATTAAATTGACTTGAAATTATGATTAGTTAAATCTAAAACCTATGAGGTCAGAACCTATTTTATGACATCATCGATGACATCATCATAAATTAGCATCATATACCCAACATGCCCAAATTATCTTGATGACTTAAAACAGGCAAGAAGGATAAATTGGAAGGATTCCACTGGCTACATGTGAAAATGTGACCCAAAAATTCCTGAACTGGTTACAATTAGTGGTAGAGATAACAGTGTATATTTGGAATATGTAATGAAAATGACGTTTAACTGGTAAATTTCCAAAATGTTAATCAATAAATGATATTTTATGCATTAAAAGTTGTTATGAAACACTCTTTAATATGTTATATTCCTTACTTTAATATATAGCTTGTAATATATTCTACTGAATGGTAAAGTCGGGACATGTTCACTGAAACACCCTGTACCTCAAATTTAGACCTATGGTCCAGACACATTATCACAGTGAGGAAGATTTTCAAACTTCAGCCAGTGAATCGGAAACTAATATTAAACTTTGATCCATGAAAGTGGCCATCCTGGATTTTGAATTGCCATCAGAAGAACAAATCCAAAATATTGCTATATGAAGATTATCCCTGTAAAAGAATAATTCCACTTCCACTGTGGTTTCTGACTAGAATTTTGTAATTTCAACCAATCAAAATACACATTGTTATGGTGGCCATATTACATTTTGAAATGGCTTTTATTTGTTTTATCTCATTAGTGTTTTAAATCCCATCAAGAATTTCCATAATTATTGAGATGTCACCAGCTTTAGGTGAAGTACTACAAATTTTGACCAGTACTATGGTCTGACACCAATGCAGTGAGGTTTTTTTTTCCTGCCACACTTGCCGTGACATGGGACCTCAGTTTTAAGTCTCATCTGAAATACCTATGATTTTCACTTCATTTGCTGAGTGTTTGGCTGAGGAACAGTCGCTTCCACTTTTAAAATGTCTTTGGAATTACCCGGTACTGTGTATCGAACCCGGAACCATTCTCTTTCAAGTCGAACACTCTGCCACTAGACCACCACAAGCAGTTTTGAATAGGCACAAAATAAACAAACCTGATAGACATTTACTAAACAAACATCCCTGCCAAAATTGATCCCACCTGGTCAAGTGATTTCAGAGAAGTCCCAAAGTCCATGACCAATATCAACAGACATGATAATTTATTCTGTAAAAGTTTTGGTAAAATGCAGGTGAGACCTGTTAAATGCTGATGGACAGCTCACTATAGTTCAGAAACATGACATTGCTGCTTTCCGGTATAAAGGAAAACCTGTAAAATCTACTCAGGTTGAAATGTTTTGTTTTCAGAGCAAATCTAATTTAATGATAAGATATCCTCTGGATGAATATGACTTGCTGTAAGGAGGGTTCACTGTATAAGAATTTGGCCAAACCCTAGGGGCATCATAAATAAACACATGACAATTCAGTTATTCTACTAAAATACATTAATAGAATCTACCCCTACCTTGAGGGTATATGACAAAATATTCTCAATTCTTAAATGATAAGCATGCTGAGGGTTTGTCATTCAAGAATCTTATCCGAGGATTGAGACTCTTTTGTCATACCCTCATGGTAGGGGTTGATTATTTTTCTCATATGTTTTAAATACATGTATATGTAGATCTACGACAATAAAATCTGACATTATTCACTGCATCCTAGATGCCACAGACACCCTACCGGTACATCATAAATTGTATTGTGACATCATAGCGCGTGTAGCTTGTCAATACTTTAGGGGTTGACAAGGAAATCATTCCCCATTAAAATGAATGAAAAATCTGTGAGCCAAGGGAGAATAAAATATCATGATTGATGTAAAACTCTCCAATGACTTTACTTTTTAAGCTTTAATACTGACCTGGATAAAAGGTCGTTAACCTAAGTGACATCTAACAGAGCTTCAGCAGGGTATTACATATGATGAATTATACATGAAGTCTTCATCAGTCATAATTCATGTGTTTAGGTTCAAGGATAAGGTATGAATTTTGTTTTTATTTTGTTAAATTATATATTGACTTACATTAAGCGTCAGCTAGAAGTGAAGTGTCACAAATTTTGATCTGTGTTATGGACTTATGTCAATGTTGTGATCAGGGTTCTTTAACCTGTTACATCTATTGTGACTTGGGACTTCTGTTTTTAAGTTCCATCTGACAGACTCAAGACTGACTCTTCAAAAGCTCTCAAAGAGGAAACAGTAATAACTGGTCGTACTATCTGAGGGAACTGAAACTGAGACCTTCAGTAAATGAGCTGAATGCTCTATCACTAGAGCACAACAAGTTATAAAGAACTGGAGGAAAAGATCAAAAGTAAAATGTGTGTGTATAAATGTGTAAACTACAAGATGCGTGTGTACGTGTGTGTTTGTACATGTGTGTGTATGTACATGTGTGTATGTGTGTGTGTACACATGTGTGTATGTGTGTTTGTGTGTGTATGTATGTGTGTGTGTTTGTGTGTGTGTACGTGTGTGTATGTGTACATGTGTGTTTGTATGTGTGTGTATGTGTACATGTGTGTGTTTGTGTGTGTATGTGTGTACATGTGTGTATGTGTACATGTGTGTGTATGTGTATGTGTGTATGTACGTGTGTGTATGTGTATGTGTGTGTATGTGTGTACATGTGTGTGTACATGTGTGTGTATGTGTGTACATGTGTGTGTACATATGTGTTTGTATGTGTGTGTATGTGTGTATGTGTGTATGTGTGTGTTTGTGTGTGTGTATGTATGTGTGTGTACATGTGTGTGTATGTGTGTGTATGTGTACATGTGTGTGTATGTGTATGTGTGTGTATGTGTGTGTGTGTGTGTGTGTGTGTGTGTGTATGTGTGTGTGTGTGTGTGTGTGTGTGTGTCTGTATGTATGTATGTATGTAAGTATACAGTAAACTCTCTCTAAGACGACCATGTTTGTTCCCACGTAGGAATGACATTATAACGAATTTGTCACTGTAAAGATTTTGATGTGGTGGGTATTCATAGTTAGCTCCCATATGTATCATTTATGCATATATAAAAATGTAAATAAATAAACTTACAAAACAATAATATCTCTATGAAAATATTTAATGCTTCTTTTTTTCACATAACATTTTCTACATTTAATTCTTTTATAAAAAACGCAAAAACAAGATACACAAATTGTCATAAAATAAATTACGCTGATTTATGTAAGCACCTGTGCATTAGATACACACTTGGGATCATTATTTACACAAAGTAAAAACATAAAAGTCCATCACAAGGCTTCTTATTATTTTATTTCATACTATTTTCACCATTTTAATTGTCATATTTATGCAAGTTAATCTTGTAAACATCGATGAACAATTATTTTTTTGGTCGCATATTGTAAATTGGTGATGTCGATAAACGCACGGATCTTGTACAAAATCCCCGAATGTATTAAGTATGTCTCCTCAGATTCCGAGTAAGATTCTTTATTGCTTAAATAAAAAAGCACAGAGATTGCCAACACAATTCTCTTAAAATGCGTTTGATAAATAAAGTTTTACTATGGCTATTGCAAGCATTGAAGTAATTTAAAGATCCGCCATTGTAACCACATCAGCATGGACATGTAGCCCAGCGGAACTTGTCAACTATTGTGCATTTTTTGTATTAGTATTTAATTATTTATCTTTATTTTCAATTTGTTCACAGCTTGTATTTCTTTTCCTGTCGGTTCACTTCTAACAAAACCTTACTGATGGTTTATAAACATTAGACATACTGTAGTACAGGTAAGGATGATTCAAGCGCTAATCGTTGACACCCAGTCCTAGGCCATCACCCATCAGTGCAGATTAGAGAACAATTGATGGTGTAATTGTTTTATTGACAAAATTATTTTTACCTGTGATCTCAAACATAAAGAAAATCAAGACTGATAACAATAGCCGGATCAGCAGGTGGTTCTTTGTTATGTTGTTGTAAAGAGTTTATTTACATTGAATTTTGTACATTTGTTCCCAGAATTTAATGTCAGAGTTGGATACTGAATATTCTGTTGTAATGAGTACTTTTCTATATACATGTATGTTTGTTCCGGAACAATTCTTGTCGGATACTGAATATTCCGTTATAATGAATGTCATTGTAAAGCAGGTTCACTAATATTCTTTGTTCCTGTTGAAATATTCGAATAGATATTTGAAAGTGCCTAAAACCCATCACAAATCCTATATGTAATTTCTCATTACAATACTCTCACAAAATACTTTTGACAAGTCTGATATCATTTAATCTAGCATTTTGAAGTACCAAAAGGAACATACCCAGACATTTTTGCTCCTAATTAATTTTCACTATTTTCGCCCAAACATGTGAGGACGAATTTTAAATGAAAGTGAACTAATCAAGAGAAATAACTGAAGCACATACATGCTATCCCTGAGACTATAGAGATTTAAGGTGTATTTAAGATTAAGTGAATATGTTTTCTGTTGGGAAAGTGTAAAAATAACCAGAGGTGAAAATTTTCAGATATACAGTAAATAAAAAATCAGAAAATCAAGTTAATGTCTTCTGCACAAAAATTACAAGATGTAAATAAGGGGAGTCAACTTTTATACCAATAATAAAATCTGTCAATCTCTGACAAGTTTTGTTATTTACATGTATATGACAAGTTCAAGTTTGATTTTGTTCCAAGTTAACATATTACATGTATAGGTGAGAAAATCAAAAGACTGATTCTCCCATCTCATGCATCTATCATAGCATGTACAATGTTGAGAAGAGACAAATCTACATAGGAAAGGGGAATAACTCTAACTAGATCTAGTATAGCTTCATATACAAAATACCTGGCAATCTGATACAGTGTAACTGGTCCACAGAGATGCATAGTTCAACAAACAGAATTGAGTACATTTTACAAATACTAAATAAACAAAAACAGCACAAAAATTACTTAGTGATGACTAATGATGACATAGAAAATTAGCCTCAAGACTCTAAATGTGTAAACTAAAGTCAAAAACTGTTAATAATTCAAATGAAATAAAATAAACTCAAATCTATAGATAACTTTTTTGTAAGTCTACAGATCAATTCATTCTCTCTCTCTCTCTCTCTCTCCATATGACACATGTATATGTATCTACAATCACCATATGACACATGTAATTACAATCACCAAATGACACATGTATTTTCAATCATCATATAACACATGTATCTACAATTATCATATGGCACATGTATCTAAAATCACCATATGGCACATGTATCTAAAATCACCATATGGCACATGTATCTTCAATCATTATTTGACACATGTACATGTATTTACAATCACCATATGACACATGAATTTAAAATCATCATATGACACATGTACCTACAATCATCATATGTCACATGTATCTACAATCACCATATGGCACATGTATCTTCAATTATTATTTGACACATGTACATGTATTTACAATCACCATATGACACATGAATTTAAAATCATCATATGACACATGTATCTACAATCATCATATGTCACATGTATCTACAATCATCATATGGCACATGTATCTACAATCATCATATGGCACATGTATCTACAATCATCATATGGCACATGTATCTACAATCATCATATGGCACATGTATCTACAATCATCATATGACACATGTATCTACAATCATCATATGACACATGTATCTACAATCATCATATGACACATGTATCTACAATCATCATATGGCACATGTATCTACAATCATCATATGGCACATGTATCTACAATCATCATATGGCACATGTATCTATAATCATCATATGACACATGTATCTACAAACATTATATGGCACATGTATCTACAATCATCATATGGCACATGTATCTTCAATCATCATATGACACATGTATTTTCAATCATCATATTACACATGTATCTATAATCACAATATGACACATATATCTACAGTCACCATATGACATGTATTTTCAATCATCATATGTCACATGTATCTATAATCATCATATGACACATGTATATATATATATATATATATATATATATATATATATATATATATATATATATATATATATATATATATATCTACAATCATCATATGGCACATGTATCTACAATCATCATATGACATATGTAATTTCAATCATCATATGATACATGTATTTTCAATCATCATATGATACATGTATTTACAATCACAATATGACACATATATCTACAATCACCATATGACATGTATTTTCAATCATCATATGTCACATGTATCTATAATCATCATATGGCACATGTATCTACAATCATCATATGACACATGTATCTACAATCATCATATGACACATGTATCTAAAATCATCATATGACACATGTATCTACAATCATCATATGACACATGTATCTACAATCATCATATGACACATGTATCTACAATCATCATATGACACATGTATCTACAATCATCATATGACACATGTATCTACAATCATCATATGAAATTTGCAGATCTATAATTCAACATCTTACATATCTACAATCATCATATGACTTGTATTTCTACTAATTTTTGACACATACATCTATGAGTTTGATAGACAGATGACTTGTCACAGAACACAGTTAACACATCAACATTGAGAGGCGTATTCACTCTGTGTGACAATTCAACAATTCATAATTACATGTACAATTCAAGTACTAATTCAGTACAGTTTACAAGCATATAACATGTATAATCCAGTGCTGCCTTATTAGAGCACTTACATTTAAACAATACTAGCAGTATCCTTAAAGATGCAAGCCTGGCCTATATCTTTAACACTTCATTTAACATTTAGAGGAAAAATACACGAAAACAAAATGACTAACCATTGCATTTCATGACGTCTGGCCAAGTTTTGACTAGCTAGACCATTATTTTCTACAGGTGAAGTAGGACAGCAAAATGAAATGACACACTCACCTTCAGATTTCTTTCTTCCTTTTAATACTCATTTCAAGTAAGAAACCTTGCACCAAAATACCTTGGCTAAATATTTTGTGTCAGACGATATCTGCAAAGTAAAACAATAATTTATTACCTGCAACTGTAGATTTTACTTTCATCCATCTAATTTAAATGTGCATCCAATTAAACACCATACTTCAAATAAATACAAAGAAACAGCAATAAACAGACATGGCCTACATACATTTACATTTTCTATATCATGTGACTTAATCTAACAGATAAATTCTCTGTACAAAGACCCTATGAGCTTTCTCTATCACTCTACAAACAGCTTCCTCCAAATATGAAAGGGGGATAACTCCTAAAAGGTCTTGATTAGGAATTTCAGTTACAGAAGCATTACCTGTGGGTTTTGTTTGTTTTTTTCAAAAATTTTCCTCATTTTTTTACTACTTCAATTGATATACAATAATAAAAAGAGATAAGCACAGGCATAAAAATTCTTCAATTCTTTAAATATTTTGTGAAAATTGCTAAAGAAACTCTGGTATGGCACTTTTTCAATTGTTACTGATTAACTTAACCTTACTATTTGTATAGGACTACCACACGGCTGACCTAATTATCACATAATGTATACGAATATAAGAATTGTTTTTTTTATATGCCTGTGTATAACTCTTATTTGTTATTTTAAATCAAGTACAAGTAGTAAAAGTAGAACAAAATCGAAATAATTCTTTTGTAAACAGCTAATGCCCCTTTAAAAACTTTTATTTTTCCTTTGTAAAGATAACAGAAAAAAAATGTAAAGTTCTGTATGTTCTAAGACAGTAATAGGTTTTAGGATCTCTACAAATGCCATGTAAGTCCAAGTGGTGGAGGATCTATAAGATCTAATTTTGCTATGGACCTTATATTGAGCAAATGTATTGAGGGCTCTAGCCATACCTGCTGTGATATACAGGGCCTCACTCTGAAAGACTTCATAGGATTGTTTTTCATTTTTTGAAAACCATGGAGTATGTATGCAATTGATCATGGAAAAAAAAATTCTGTGCAGCATGAAGTGCTGCACATTGGATTTTTTCCATGATCCATTGCATATATACACCATGCTTTTCAAAAAATGAAAAACAATCCTTATATTTATATATATTACCATTTTTTTGTGATTCTGTGGTCAGCTGGTTACGAAATTCATTCTATATAATTGACTTTGCGGTGGGAGTTTTTCATATGATGCAACAGCTAAACAGCCGTGTGAGACGAGAAGTAGTTCACCTTTTCTGTTTGGAAATATTAAATGGAATTCAGGTTTATTTTCTTATTTTCATATCCTTTTGAAAGAAACTAGTGCTATGGAAAATTTTTGATACTTGTCAGATTTGTTTTGAGGTTATTTTAAAATATTCTACTTCTTGGTACCAGAAGATTAAATGTGTCAGAAGAGAATTGAAAATGCAAATGGTCGCACCCAAGGCTATGCTGTATAATATATTTACAATGAATTTGCGTTTGAATTCTGATATATTATTAATATTTAGAAAGTTTGACTGTGACTTACCAGAAGGGAGACAGCTAATATTCATTCATGAAAACTGAAAATAGCCTTTTTATTTGACATTTTTTACCAATCAGCTGGGAACCATGATGACTGATTTTTACATAACTTATGTAAGTATTTGACTGCCTGACTTCACACCAGAAGGGAGACAGACCTGTTTATTCATGCTTGACAAAATGGCACACTAGGCCTAACTCTCTTTTTTTGTTCAGTTGACAAGTAAAACTTGTAACTACGAAGCAAATTTTCATTTGCATGGTCTGTGGTTCTGGGCCTATAATCTGTACAGTGAGCTACAGATGTTCACCTAGTCTTGCGTTTCCGATTTCTTTCTGTGATTTTTGTTTATTTTGTGGTATTGTATGGCTTTTACGATTAATATAAATAAGAAATAAATATGTGATAAATGTGTTGATTCGTTCATTCATTCCAACGCCAAAAAGTGAAGCAGTTAACACTTGGGTCACGTGATTACAATTACTCGAGTATGCATTACATCACTCTATATACTTGCAATGAAGGGAATTGCAGTTGGTATGTAAATATAAATACCGTATTTCCTTTTTTATGCCATTGGTGAAAGAATTGGTATTATTCACTTGAAACCTTTTGCAGCCCACAGACCAAATAAGACCAATCTAATACAACAAAGAAGAGTAAGCTATTTTGATACTGAGGGGTGACAGGGTTTAGCACTTCGCCAGTAGCTGTTGAACTCTCTTTTTTTGTTCAGTTGACAAGATATCAAACAAAGGTTGTTATTTTTTTGTTTTGTTACTAAACTGATGCTACAAATTTATCAGTCTTTCCGTTGTATGTTTATATGGTCTAACTCCGTTGGTTTATATGGTATATCTCCTATGTTTAATAGTCTAACATGTGAGCTACGTTGGTATGATAGTCTAACTCCCTATGTTTATATAGTCTAACTCTTGCGTAGTCTAACTCCATTTATGTTTATATAGTCTAACTCCGTTGTGATATAGTCTTCTGTTGGTATGTTTTTTGTAACTCCGTTGGTATGTTTATATACTCTAATCCGTTGGTATGTTTATATACGATTATGTTTATATAGTCTAACTCCGCTGGTATGTTTATATAGTCTATCTCCGTTGGTATGTTTATAAAGTCTAACTCCGCTGGTATGTTTATATAGTCTAACTCCATTTATGTTTGTAGTGTCTAACTCTATTGGTATGTTTATAAAAAGTGAAGCAGTTAACTCCTTGTATGGTCTAACTCCGTTGGATGTTTATATACAATTACTCGAGTATGCGTTGGTATTATATAGTCTAACTCCGTTGGTATGTTTATATAGTCTATCTCCGTTGGTATGTTTATATAGTCTATCTCCGTTGGTATGTTTATATAGTTTATCTCCGTTGGTATGTTTATATAGTCAACCTCCGTTGGTAGGTTTATATGTCTAATATAAGTCTATACCGTTGGTATGTTTATTTAGTTAACCGTTGGTATTTTTATATAGTCATCTCCGTTGGTATGTTTATATAGAATTGTTTATTATTCAGGTTTATTGAAACCGTTTTGCAGCCCATCTCCGTTGGATGTTTATATAATAAGTAGGTTTATAAGTCTAATACAACTATCTCCGTTGGTATGTTTAATAGTCTAACTCCGTTGGAGTAAGCGTTGGTATGTTTATTGATACGTTGGTATGTTTATAGTTGGGGTGAGTCTATCGCCGTTGGGTTTTTAGCTAACTTTGGTATGTTTATATAGTCTTCGCCAGTGGCTGTTTATTGTCTAACTGTTCAAATAAATTAAAAATTACTGACTGTTGGTAAGATACTGTCTAACTCCATTGGTAAAGGTAGTCTAACTCTGTTTTTTTTAGTCTAACTCCGTTTAGTTATAGTCTAACTCTGTTGTATGTTTATGTAGCTAACTCTGTTGGTATGTTTATGTCTAACTCTGTTGGTTATATAGTCTAACTCGTTGGTAGGTTCCGTTGGTATGTTTATATAGTCTATCTCCGTTGGTATGTTTATATAGTCTAACTCCGTTGGTAGGTTTATATAGTTGGTTGGTATGTTTATATAGTCTATCTCCGTTGGTATGTTGATATAGTCTATATGTTTCTAACTCCGTTGGTATGTTTTTAGTCTAACTCCGTTGGTAGGTTTATATAGTCTAACTCCGTTGGTATGTTTATATAGTCTAACTCCCTTGGTAGGTTTATATAGTCTAACTCCGTTTATGTTTATATAGTCTAACTCTGTTGGTATGTTTATACTGTCTAACTCTTTATATAGTCTAACTCCATTTATGTTTATATAGTCTAACTCCGTTTATGTTTATATAGTCTAACTCGTTGGTATGTTTATATAGTCTAACTCCGTTGGTATGTTTATATAGTCTAACTCTGTTGGTATGTTTATATAGTCTAACTGCATTGGTATGGTCTAATCCGTTGGTTTATATAGTCTAACTCCGTTGGTAGGTTTATATAGTCTAACTCCGTATGTTTATATAGTCTAACTCCGTTGGTATGTCTAAGTCTCCACTCTGTTGGTATGTTTATATAGTCTATAGTCTAGTCTAACTCCGTTTATGTTTATATAGTCTAACTGGTATGTTTATATAGTCTAACTTCGTTGGTATGTTTATGAACTCTGCATTGGTATGTTTATTTGTCTAACTCCGTTGTCTATACTCTATTGGTAGGTTTTATATAGTATGTTTATGTAGTCTAACTTGGTATGTAGTCTTCTGTTTATATAGTCTAACTCCGTTGTTTATGTAGCCTAACTGTTATATATATAGTCTAACTCCGTTGGTAGGTTTATATAGTCTAACTTGGTAGGTTTATATAGTCTAACTCCATTTATATAGTTTAACTCTGTTTACTGTTATAACTCCCTTGGTAGGTATGTTTATATATACTCCGTTGGTATCTAACTAACTCTGTTGATATGTTTATATGTCTAACTCCGTTTTATATATAGTCTATCTCGTTGGTATGTTTTATATAGGTAATCCGTTGGTATGTTTATGTAGTCTAACTCCGTTGGTATGTTTATATATAACTCCGTTGGTAGGTTTTTTTAGTCTAACTCCGTCTAACTCCGTTGGTATGTTTATATAGTCTAACTTATATGTTTATGTCTAACTGCATTGGTATGTTTATATAGTCTAACTCCGTTGGTAGGTTTATATAGTCTAAGTGGTAGGTTTATATACTAACTCCGTTGGTATGTTTATTTATAACTCTGTTGGTATGTTTATGTAGCCTAACTGCATTGGTATGTTTATATAGTCTAACTCCGTTGGTAGGTTTATATAGTCTAACTCCGTTGGTATATATATCCGTTGGTGTTTATATAGTCTAACTCCGTTGGTATGTTTATGGTAATGTTTATGTTTATATAGTCTAACTCCGTGGTAGGTTTATATAGTCTAACTGTTATAGTCTAACTCCGTTGGTAGTCTATAGTCTCGTTGGTATGTTTATGAAGCCTAACTAGGTATGTTATATAGTCTAACTCCGTTGGTAGGTTTATATAACTCCGTTGGTAGGTTTATATAGTCTAACTCCGTTGGTATGTTTATGTAGTCTAACTCTGTTGGTATGTTTATGTAGTCTAACTCCGTTGGTATGTTTATATATAAGTCTAACTAACTGTTGGTATGTTTATATAGTCTAACTCCGTTGGTCTAACTCCGTTGGTAGGTTTATATAGTCTAACTCTGTTGGTAGGTTTATATAGTCTAACTCTGTTTATGTTTATATAGTCTAACTCCGTTGGTAGGTATGTTTATATAGTCTAACTCTGTTGGTATGTTTATATAGTCTAACTCTGTTGATATGTTTATATAATCTAACTCCGTTTATATTGTATGTCTAACTTATGGTATGTTTATATAGTCTAACTCCGTTGGTTGTTTATGTTTAACTGTGTTGGTATGTTTATATCTAACTCCGTTGGTAGGTTTATATAGTCTAACTCCGTTTATGTTTATATAGTCTAACTCCGTTGGTATGTTTATATAGTCTAACTTCGTTGGTATGTTTATGAAGCCTAACTGCATTGGTATGTTTATATAGTCTAACTCCGTTGGTAGGTTTATATAGTCTAGGTTTATACTTCATATGTTTATGTAGTCTAACTCTGTTGGTATGTATATAGTAGTCTAACTCCGTTAGTATGTTTTATAGTCTAACTAGTTGGTATGTTTATGTAAAACTGCATTGGTATGTTTATATAGTCTAACTCCGTTGGTATGTTTATATAGTCTAACTCCGTTGGTAGGTTTATATAGTCTAACTCCGTTGAGGTTTATATAGTCTAACTCTGTTTATTTATATAGTCAAAACTCCATTAGGTATGTTTATATAGTCTAATATGTTTATAACTAACATGTTGATATGTTTATATATAACTCCGTTATATTTATATAGTCTAACTCCGTTGGTATGTTTATATAGTCTAACTCCGTTGGTAGGTTTATATAGTCTAACTCCGTTTATGTTTATATAGTCTACTCTGTTGGTATGAGTCTAATGTTGGTATATATAGTCTAACGTTGGTATGTTTATATGTCTAACTCCGTTGGTAGGTTTATATAGTCTAACTCGTTTATGTTTATATTGGTACTCCGTTGGGTTTATTCTAACTCTGTTGGTATGTTTATATAGTCTAACTCTGTTGGTATGTTTATATAGTCTAACTCCGTTTATGTTTATATAGTCTAACTCCGTTGGTATGTTTATATAGTCTAACTCCATTGGTAGGTTTATATAGTCTAACTCTGTTGGTATGTTTATATAGTCTAACTCCGTTGGTAGGTTTATATAGTCTAACTCTGTTTATGTTTATATATAACTCCGTTGGTCTAGTCTAACTCCATGTTTTTAGTCTAACTCCGTTTATGTTTATATAGTCTAACTCTGTTTATGTAGTCTAACTCCGTTTATGTTTATATAGTCTAACTGTAGCCTAACTGCTGGTATGTTTATATAGTCTAACTCCGTTGGTAGGTTTTTATAGTCTACTCCGTTAGTAGGTTTATAAGTCTAACTCCGTTGGTAGGTTTATTTAGTCTAACTCCGTTGGTATGTCTATGTAGTCTAACTGTGTTGGTATGTATAGTCTAAGTTGGTAGGTTTATATAGTCTAACTCCGTTTATGTTTATATAGTCTAACTCCGTTGGTATGTTTATATAGTCTAACTTCGTTGGTATGTTTATGAAGCCTAACTGCATTGGTATGTTTATATAGTCTAACTCCGTTGGTAGGTTTATATAGTCTACGTTGGTTGTTTATATAGTCTATCCGTTTATATATATGTAGTCTAACTCTGTTGGTATGGTTTAATACTGTTTATAAGTCTAACTCTGTTGGTATGTTTATTGGCCTAACTGCATTGGTATGTTTATATAGTCTAACTCCGTTGGTGGTATATATAGTTAACTCCGTTGGTAGGTTTATATAGTCTAACTCCGTTGGTGGTTTATATGTTGTTTATGTTTATAGTCTAACTCCGTTTATGTTTATATAGTCTAACTCCGTTGGTATGTTTATATAGTCTAACTCTGTTGATATGTTTATATAGTCTAACTCCGTTTATATTTATATAGTCTAACTCCGTTGGTATGTTTATATAGTCTAACTCCGTTGGTATGTTTATGTAGTCTAACTGTGTTGGTATGTTTATATAGTCTAACTCCGTTGGTAGGTTTATATAGTCTAACTCCGTTTATGTTTATATAGTCTAACTCCGTTGGTATGTTTATATAGTCTAACTCCGTTGGTATGTTTATGAAGCCTAACTGCATTGGTATGTTTATATAGTCTAACTCCGTTTATGTTTATATAGTCTAACTCCGTTGGTATGGTTAGTCTAACTCCGTTGGTAGGTTTATATAGTCTAATGGTATGTTTAACTAACTGCATTGGTATGTTTATATAGTCTAACTCCGTTGGTAGGTTTATATAGTCTAACTCCGTTGGTAGGTTTATATAGTCTAACTCCGTTGGTAGGTTTATATAGTCTAACTCCGTTGGTATGTTTATGTAGTCTAACTGTGTTGTTTGTTTATATAGTCTAAACTCCGTTGGTAGGTTTATATAGTGTTTATGTTTATATAGTCTAACTCCGTTGGTATGTTTATATAGTCTAACTTCGTTGGTATGTTTATGAAGCCTAACTGCATTGTTTATATAGTCTAACTCCGTTGGTAGGTTTATATAGTCTAACTCCGTTGGTAGGTTTATATAGTCTAACTCCGTTGGTATGTTTATGTAGTCTAACTCCGTTGGTATGTTTATGTAGTCTAACTCCGTTGGTATGTTTATATAGTCTAACTCCGTTGGTATGTTTATGTAGCCTAACTGCATTGGTATGTTTATATAGTCTAACTCCGTTGGTAGGTTTATATAGTCTAACTCCGTTGGTAGGTTTATATAGTCTAACTCTGTTGGTAGGTTTATAGTCTAACTCTGTTTATGTTTATATAGTCTAACTCCGTTGGTAGGTATGTTTATATAGTCTAACTCTGTTGGTATGTTTATATAGTCTAACTCTGTTGATATGTTTATATAATCTAACTCCGTTTATATTTATATAGTCTAACTCCGTTGGTATGTTTATATAGTCTAACTCCGTTGGTATATAGTAGTCTAACTGTGTTTATATTTTTATATAGTCTAACTCCGTTGGTAGGTATATAGTCTAACTCCGTTTATGTTTATATAGTCTAACTCCGTTGGTATGGTAGTCTAACTTCGTTGGTATGTTTATGAAGCCTAACTGCATTTATGTTTATATAGTCTAACTCCGTTGGTATGTTTATATAGTCTAACTCCGTTGGTATGTTTATATAGTCTAACTCCGTTTATGTTTATATAGTCTAACTCTGTTGGTATGTTTATGTAGTCTAACTCTGTTGGTATGTTTATATAGTCTAACTCTGTTGGTATGTTTATGTAGCCTAACTGCATTGGTATGTTTATATAGTCTAACTCCGTTGGTAGGTTTATATAGTCTAACTCCGTTGGTAGGTTTATATAGTCTAACTCCGTTGGTAGGTTTATATAGTCTAACTCTGTTTATGTTTATATAGTCTAACTGTGTTGGTAGGTATGTTTATATAGTCTAACTCCGTTGGTATGTTTATATAGTCTAACTCTGTTGATATTTTTATATAGTCTAACTCTGTTTATATTTATATAGTCTAACTCCGTTGGTATGTTTATATAGTCTAACTCCGTTGGTAGGTTTATATAGTCTAACTCCGTTTATGTTTATATAGTCTAACTCCGTTGGTATGTTTATATAGTCTAATAGTTTATATAGTCTAACTCCGTTGGTATGTTTATATAGTCTAACTCCGTTGGTAGGTTTATATAGTCTAACTCCCATTGGTATATAGTCTTATATAGTCTATATAACTCTGTTGGTATGTTTATATAGTCTAACTCTGTTGGTATGTTTATAGTCTAGTCCTAATATAGTCTAACCGTTGGTATGTTTATATAGTCTAACTCCGTTGGTATATAGTCTAACTCTGTTGGTATGTTTATATAGTCTAACTCCGTTGGTAGGTTTATATAGTCTAACTCTGTTGGTATGTTTATATAGTCTAACTCCGTTGGTAGGTATGTTTATATAGTCTAACTCCGTTGGTAGGTTTATATAGTCTAACTCTGTTGGTGATACTTATTTACTATCTACAATGCAATCTTTAATATGTAAAATGTCTGAAGTGTAAAACAATTATGTCAAAATAAACAAAAACTGTAATCAGGAAGTGTCAACAAATGAACTCTGACCTTTCGTCTCGAATTCAAATTTTTGTGTTTACTTGGCATTTTTTTGTGACCTGCATTTCACTACATGGTACATGTACATATTACAGGTGTATTTACCTGTATTTACCTGCTTGAAATCATAAGAATATCATTATAAGTATTGTTATCTATGATAATTTTGTTTTTTTGCAGGATAAGAACAAAGTCAGACAAGGAAGTCCAAATCTTATTTTGGGTGTGATAGTGTGTAGTTTGTTTATTTGTTCCTGGTGACAAGATTTAATGAAGTCAAGCATATAATAATCAGAATTTTCCCAAGGAATTTTCATTAAGGGGTCCAATTGATTCCCTTTCAATTGAAAATGAAGGTCATTTGGAAATTCTGGGGGTCATCGTTTTCTGTACAAGTAAATATATAATGCTTTGTGTATCAATACCTGTAATGAACTACATTATGCATATAAAGTTGAACACAAGACTATTTACTGACTGACTCAAACTGATCTGACTAGTGAGCTGTCTTTTTAAGTGAGGTTGTGTACTTGTTAAATATTTATGAAGAGACTGGAAATGTATGGTCTGGATTGTGAGGTGGTCTCCTAAGTGAGGTGGTCTCCTAAGTGAGGTGGTCTCCTAAGTGAGGTGGTCTTTAGTTGAGGTTCCATTGTATTATTAGGTACAATTATGGCAGGAGACTCCATGGCTGAATGAAGCATCGCGTGTCAAACCATGAAGTCTCTCACATCTGTTTACCACTGGAACCTAAACTGATTTTTGTGAGAAAGGTTACCAATTTACTTGTGGAAGGTCGGTGGTCTCTTCCTGGGTACATTAATTGTAACCGGGTTCTCTCCTCCACCATTAAAAACTGCCCAACACCATATAACTGAAAAATTGTTGAGGGTGGCATTAATCAAAATCAAAATCAAAAAATTATGGCAGAGTCTGTAGGAGTGTTTCACAGCTTTATTCACCAACTTTTACTGACAAACAATGAGGAGTTTATTTCCCATCACATTTACAATATTTGGTGATTTTTTTTCTCTCAATTTATCATTGTTTAAGTGAGTGAGAGAGAGAGAGAGAGAGAGAGAGAGAGAGAGAGAGAGAGAGAGAGAGAGAGAGAGAGAGAGAGAGAGATGAAAAATCTGCTTAATAGAATAAAAATCTCCCATTGACAATTTCCATCAAGATTTGTTTTGTAGTCTGCAGATCTTTGCATGCTCATCATTTTTGGGTTTAAACATAAATCTCTCTCTAGCTTTCAAGACCATTGTATATAATGAGGCTTTCAGTGAAAAAGTTTAGTATAAAAGGGGGCATAACTTTCTCAGAAAGTTGTGTGGACAAGATAGTGTCTACAGATGGATGGACAGATAGACAGATTAAGAGACAGGCAGACAGACAAAGAGACAGACAGAGAGACAAACTGATTCCAGTATCCCCCCAACTTTGTTGCAGGGGTATACCGGTAATTAAGATTGTTTAGATACCATCCAATGCTACATTCTCAGTGATATGAGACTTAAGTACAGGTGTGTTTTGATTGATATGAAGGACTTACTGCAACAAATAATCTTATTTCATCTTTCACCAGAAAGACTAGTGTGTCAAGCTTTTGTTTCTTATGCTAATCTATCTGCTACTACTAACATTAGCAAGAAAATAGTTACATTTAACACGTTTAAGGTGTCTGATCTGATGTAGCCAAGAATACAGGGACTGATTTTATAAAAGATCTGACTCTTAGGTTTGAGACTTGGTCTTTGGACCACACTTACAACTTTCGACCATTGCATGAAAAGCTCATTCTCATGACTTAAGATCATTTCATGTCCTACCCTTAGTTGTTAGCACGTTTCATAAATTAAGTAATATATTTTAACACATGATCTGATATCATTTTCAGCCGGTTGATGAAAAAAAATGTAAGTAACAATTTATCTCTAGCCCCCTACCCTCCACAGAAAAATGTTGATAGGTGTCCTCAGTAATAACAGAAGAAAACATACATTAACACAAATTATAATCTAGAAATAATATTACATCAAAGTAATGGTTACAGAAAAGTAAAATGAATTTCATTTACACAATCTATAATCTTGAAATAATTCTGCGAAAATTAATATACATGTACTGTATTTGACCCAATAAGCGCCCATGTCCGTGTAAGCGCCCTTCACCCTATAGTTTAAATTTACTCTCCTTTTTTCACATGATCAAGTATCTTTTCTAGCTGGTTGACAAGAAAATGTGAACCAGAAAAATATGAATAACAATTTATCTAACCCTTTACCACCATACAAATGTACCACATAAAAATTAACTGTTTACATCTATTTGAATATCAATTGGTCCCAATAAGCATCCACCCTTTTTTCCTATTTTTTGTAGTACCCTGGGCATTTATTGAGTCCAATATGGTATTACCATTTAAAAGAAATTCTCTTTTTTTTATAATGATTACTCTTTGATAATTTTGACAATACATGTACATTAAGATTTAATATCTGGCCTTGTCTAATAGCAATTTCCTTATTTTGGACCTTATTCCTCAATTTAAAATTTGAACTCGTCTGATAGAGCCTTAATAGCAGAAATGATGGGCTTGAGCTATTAATTCAACCTTTTTTCCTGAGCTAAAACTTTGGTTGCATGTTTATATTTACAATAGTTTTTATTTTTTTTATTCTGATTAGTGTTTTAAGCCACACTCAACAATTTTTCAGTTACCATGGTAGCGACCAGGTTTTAATGGTGGAGGAGAGAACCCGGTTACAATGTAAATGAGAAGAGACCACCAGCCTTCTGCAAGTAAACTGGCAAACTTTCTCACTTTGGTTCCAGTGGGGCTCGAACTTGTGCTGACCAGATGCGAGAGACTTTATGGTTCAAAGCACATTTATCTAACCATTCGGCCACAGAAGCCACTATTTACAATGGTAATGCTTCCTTTGTCAAGAACTCGGCATAAGAAGTGAGACAGATCTGTGACTTAAATCCCAGGTCCTATGCTGTAGTAGTAGTAGTACATGTAAAGTAAGTCAAGTTAAAGAACCATCATCAGTGAAGAAGTCTTTGGCACAGGTCAAAATATGTGATACTTAAACAATGGACAGTGATGATATAACAGCTACACTATACAATTATTGCCCTTGTTTTGGGTTGACATGAATATTTGTCCACTCAAGAGGTGTTATATCACCTTAGGGTGACATAACACCTTGAGGGTCAGCAAATATTCATGTCAACCCAAAACAAGGGCAAAAATTGTTTTATTATACCGAAAGGCAATAAAACCTTATCTAACAAACTGACCTATGGGTATGTAAGTTCATAACGATTGTTACATGTGTGACATAGTGCCTTCTGTACTCAACACTATTAATATGTTTTATCGTTCTTTGTGTCGTTTTTTTTAATTTTTTATTTTTTTAATCTTAAGCCTCCATCAAGGTTGACTCCAGCAAATATACTTGACAACAATGTATCAATGCTGTCTATTTATTAAATTTCGGCTGTTGTTTGTCTTCATTCCAGTCTGCATCGAGTAATCTATGAGTTATGAAACGGACATTGTATGTGCTAGAGGTTACACCTAATTACCACATGGCCTACTACAAAAAAAAAAACGAACCGTACGCGCATCCATTTCTGTGCACGAGAGGGTGACATAAATCGCCATTGAGGGTGACATAAATGTTTCAGGTGACATGAAGAAATGTTTTAGATCACGTAATCAGAAGTAAAGAGGTAAAATAAGAAGAAATGTTTTAGATCACATGATAAGATTTTGATTAATCAGAAGTAAAGATACATATTAGAGGTATAATAAAAAATAAGATTAAAAAGAAACATCAATTATGGGATGTTACATATGACTGATCTGTACATTGTAGTCCTAAGTATACCCCTGTAATCAAAATAAATGCCTCTAAAAGTTTCAGCAATTCTATAATAAATCATGCAAATATACAATGTATGATGGTGACTTAACCGAGTTTTTGCTCTATAATTCAGATTGATACTAGCATAAATGTCAGCTGGACACTTTTCTGTACACTGTAGAATCACACTTTTTTTTTTTTGGGGGGGGGGGGTTCTAATTTTGTTAATACTGTTGTTGTCATTTTATCAATGAAATTCAAACCATGATGAAATTTATATATATAAAAAAACTGGTAATACATTGTAGTAATTAATAGCTTCCTTTACAATGTATAAACATTCAACATTTTTGTACAAATCTTCATATGTCCCTCACTTTTAAACAATAGATTGTTGTTTAAACTAAATGAAAGTTTTCTTGGGTATGCTTGCACTCAAAAATAGACATGTATAGGATTATGAATTACTGCAGAAAAAAAAGCTTTGAGATCAGTGTTCTCCAGGTCTTTTTCCCTGAAGAATTTGATTGTTAATTCCGTGGACTTTTATAGCATTTGGCGACTCCTTATTTCCCACCAAATTGGCAATTTCATCCTTCATTGCCTGATGACATCTCTTTTGCTTGTCCAAGTTCACATCTGCTTGACTTCCTGCTACCTTTATTTTTTTCATACGCAAGAAAGATAACTTTGCCTGGAGAAACGATCTCTAGGCACCCAAAGGGATGGGATATATTCCAAAAGAAATATGAAGTTTTCTCCAGTTGAACACCTGTCTTGTGTTACTCATTTCAATGAATTATAAATACCAGGTATAACAATCTTTTTCATTCTTGTCAAAACAACAAGTCAAATTTATTCTAGATGTATTTTTCTCAAATGTATCAAAATTCAGTTGTGTTTTTAATATATTCAAGTTACAGTAACAATTATATTTCTTGTCCATATTCATACATTTTGCAAGTGTCTTTGCTCCTATAAGTAGGGAGTTTTAAAAGATGAAGATATATACACATCTGATGAAATTGTCTAAAATTTAGGAAAAATAAGACTTATTCTATCAGGTGAACCTGCCTTTAGACAGCTGTAAATTCCAATGAACAAAATGACTGGTAATTGGTACAACCCCCTCCCCCACTTGTACATGTGATGTTGAATCACCATTTATACACTTTCTTCACTTAAACCAAAATCTAGATTTACACTTTCAGATCCTGTTTGTTTTGAAAGATCTCAAATTAATTTTTTTTGTCGTTGATGTAATACGCACATTCATATATATACATATATCATGTATATATGCATGATTGTGTAAGTCAACGAATCACAATAGAATAGTCTCACAGACCCACACATTTAGACCAGTCCATTACAATACATAGGGGTGAGAATAATTAAATATCAATATATTTAATTAACATTTAACTGTTATTTTCTCGAGAAATATAGCTCTAATTCTTCATGATCTAGATATACTTACCTTTGTTACAAAATGTATAATGCCTTTTGTTGCAGTCAGGAAGACATTCAATGCCTGTTTCTTTCTCTTCTCTGTCAGCCAGGTAAATTACACCTGCCAGATAGGTAAATTACTACCTCTGACTCTTTACACTAATATGTTTTTGTTTACTTCGTGCTGTTCAAGTAGAGTGCGTATGACGTAGACTCCTACAAATATGGAAACAGAAGACCTGTAGCATTGTGGTGTCCGTACATTCTTTACTACTTAGCATTCACTGACACATCCATTACCTGTCACTGGCACTCACATCAGGCCAGGCTGTGTTACATATCTGTGTAAAACCTTAAGCCATATGTAGAACATGTAAATCACATATAAAATGTTATAAAACCTTAAACCACGTGTAAAATGTTATAAAACCTTAAACATCGTGGAACATGATAAATCCTTAAACACGTGTAAAATGTAATAAAACCTTAAACAATATGTACAACATGAAAACATAAAATCACATGTAAAATGTTGTAAAACTTTGAATGTAAAACATGAAACCTTAAACCACATGTAAAATGTTGTAAAACTTTGAATGTAAAACATGAAACCTTAAACCACATATAAAATGTTGTAAAACTTTCAACTGCATGTAAAACATGAAACCTTAAACCACATGTAAAATGTTGTAAAACTTTGAATGTAAAACATGAAACCTTAAACCACATGTAAAATGGTGTGTTGTTGTTGTCTCAAGAATCTTTCACTCATATGGAAACATCATTCAATGCCAGTTAAGGGCTTTAAAAATTTAGTCTATGCTCAGCCATTGAGCAGTCAGGGTTCTTTAATGTGCCGAAACCTATTGTGACACGTGACCTCGGATTTTACTCTCTCATCCGAAAGACAGGAAAAGCATGCAAAATGTTATAAAATCTTAAACCGCATGTAAAATGTAATAAAACATTAAAATGCATGTAAAATGTAATCAAACTTTAAACTGCATGTAAAATGTTATAAAACCATAAACCACATGTAAAATGTTATCAAACCTTAAACCACATCTAAAACATAATAAAAACCTAAACCACAAGTCGCAAGATCATACATGTAGAGTTGGTGCTCAAATCACTGGGACAAAACATTAGACATGGAACCTACATATTATAAGGTTGATGCTCAAACCATTGGAACTATGCATTAGATATGAAACCTCTTGATTGTGAGGTGGGTGCTCTAGCAACAGCCACAAGTCATATAACACAGAACCTCTTGATTGTAAGGTGGGTGCTCTAACAACAGCCACAAGTCATATGACACAGAACCTCTTGATTGTAAGGTGGGTTCTCTAACAACAGCCACAAGTCATATGACACAGAACCACTTGATTGTGAGGTGGATGCTCTAACAACAGCCATAAGTCATATGACACAGAACCTCTTGATTGTGAGGTGGGTGCTCTAACAACAGCCACAAGTCATATGACAAGAACCTCTTGATTGTAAGGTGGGTGCTCTAACAACAGCCACAAGTCATATGACACAGAACCTCTTGATTGTGAGGTGGGTGCTCTAACAACAGCCATAAGTCATATGACACAGAACCTCTTGATTGTAAGGTGGGTTCTCTAACAACAGCCACAAGTCATATGACACAGAACCACTTGATTGTGAGGTGGATGCTCTAACAACAGCCATAAGTCATATGACACAGAACCTCTTGATTGTGAGGTGGGTGCTCTAACAACAGCCACAAGTCATATGACAAGAACCTCTTGATTGTAAGGTGGGTGCTCTAACAACAGCCACAAGTCATATGACACAGAACCTCTTGATTGTTAGGTGGGTGCTCTAACAACAGCCACAAGTGATATGACACAGAACCTCTTGATTGTGAGGTGGGTGCTCTAACAATAGCCATAAGTCATAAGACACAGAACCTCTTGATTGTAAGGTGGGTGCTCTAACAACAGCCACAAGTCATATGACACAGAACCTCTTGATTGTGAGGTGGGTGCTCTAACAACAGCCACAAGTCATTTGACACAGAACCTCTTGATTGTGAGGTGGGTGCTCTAACAGCAGCCATAAGTCATATGACACAGTACCTTTTGATTGTGAGGTGGGTGCTCTAACAACAGCCACAAGTCATATGACACAGAACTTCTTGATTGTGAGGTGGGTGCTCTAACAACAGCCACAAGTCATATGACACAGAACCTCTTGATTGTGAGGTGGATGCTCTAACATTATGAACAACAGGTGCAGTCGTTTAACACAAAACCTCTTGATTGTGAGATTGGTGCTCCAACCACAGAAACCAGGCATTTAACACAGAACCTGTTGATTGTAAGGTGGCTCTAACAACAGGTGCAAGTCATTTAACACGGAACCTCTTGACTTTAAGGTGGGTGCATTAACACCATGAACCACAGGTGCCAGTCATTTAACACAGAACCTCAGTATTATGAGGTGGGTGCTCTAACAACAGGGGCCAGGCATTTAACACAGAACCTCGTTATTGTGATATGGGTGCTCTAACAACAGGCACCAGTCATTTAACACAGAACCCCTTGGTTGTAAGGTGGGTGCTCTTACCACTGGCACCAGGCATTTAACACAGAACCCCTTGGTTGTAAGGTGGGTGCTCTAACCACTGGGACCAGGCATTTAACACAGAACCCCTTGGTTGTAAGGTGGGTGCTCTAACCACTGGGACCAGGCATTTAACACAGAACCCCTTGGTTGTAAGGTTGGTACTTTAAAAAACACAGGGACCAGGCATTTAACACAGGACCTCTTGATTGTAAGGGAGATGTTCTAACCACAGAGACCAGGCATTTATCACAGGACCTCTTGATTGTAAGGTAGATGTTCTAACCACAGGGACCAGGCATTTAACACAGGACCTCTTGATTGTAAGGTTGGTACTTTAAAAAACACAGGGACCAGGCATTTAACACAGGACCTCTTGATTGTAAGGGAGATGTTCTAACCACAGAGACCAGGCATTTATCACAGGACCTCTTGATTGTAAGGTAGATGTTCTAACCACAGGGACCAGGCATTTAACATAGGACCTCTTGATTGTAAGGGAGATGTTCTAACCACAGGGACCAGGCATTTAACACAGGACCTCTTGATTGTAAGGTAGATGTTCTAACCACAGAGACCAGGCTTTAACACACAGGACCTCTTGATTGTAAGGTAGATGTTCTAACCACAGAGACCAGGCATTTAACACAGGACCTCTTGATTGTAAGGTAGATGTTCTAACCACAGAGACCAGGCATTTAACACAGGACCTCTTGATTGTAAGGTAGATGTTCTAACCACAGAGACCAGGCATTTAACACAGGACCTCTTGATTGTAAGGTAGATGTTCTAACCACAGAGACCAGGCATTTAACACAGGACCTCTTGATTGTAAGGGGTAGATGTTCTAACCACAGAGACCAGGCATTTAACACAGGACCTCTTGATTGTAAGGTAGATGTTCTAACCACAGAGACCAGGCATTTAACACAGGACCTCTTGATTGTAAGGTAGATGTTCTAACCACAGAGACCAGGCATTTAACACAGGACCTCTTGATTGTAAGGTAGATATTCTAACCACAGAGACCAGGCATTTAACACAGGACCTCTTGATTGTAAGGTAGATGTTCTAACCACAGAGACCAGGCATTTAACACAGGACCTCTTGATTGTAAGGTAGATGTTCTAACCACAGAGACCAGGCATTTAACACAGGACCTCTTGATTGTAAGGTAGATGTTCTAACCACAGAGACCAGGCATTTAACACAGGACCTCTTGATTGTAAGGTAGATGTTCTAACCACAGAGACCAGGCATTTAACACAGGACCTCTTGATTGTAAGGTAGATGTTCTAACCACAGAGACCAGGCATTTAACACAGGACCTCTTGATTGTAAGGTAGATATTCTAACCACAGAGACCAGGCATTTAACATAGGACCTCTTGATTGTAAGGTAGATGTTCTAACCACAGAGACCAGGCATTTAACACAGGACCACTTAATTGTGGATGACTCTAACCACAGGGGCCAAGCTAACCCAATTGTTGTTAGATAATTAAACTTGTTCACAAGGTGACCCAGAGTAATTAGATTACTTGATGAGCACTAATTATACATCACTATATGTAAGTCGCCTGTAATCATTGACCCATCAAGGTATTTACATTCACAGACTATGCGTGTTAGTTATGCTAAAACATAATGTACATTTGATACAGGACATTTCATCAAACTTTCAACACATACATGCATACTCATCTGTAGTTAACCTTAGGTCTAACCTATATTTTGTGATAGTTCAAAGTTCATTTGGTCAGTATTTACCGGTATTACATGTATTCTGAAACTATTTTTATAGTGTACACATACCGTATTTGACCCACTAAGCGCCCAGTGCACTACAAAAATCAGGAAAAAGGGGTGGGCCCCTTTCAGGCCAAGGACATAAAAATATCAAATATGACCTGTACATGTACATGCTTTACTTAACCAATTTACTCCTAAAGACACATTTGGACTGCTATAAGTCATTGATTTATAGAAGAGTCCATTGTTTATGAGTTATATATTATGAGTTTATGAGTTATATATTACACACACACACACACACACACACACACACACACACACACACACATATATATATATATATATATATATATATATATATATATATATACACACGCACACACACACATACAGGTGACTCTTGATACCTCAAAGTCCATGGGACCACCGAAAAACTTCAAGGTTTCAAGACTTCCAAGTTTTCGAGAGTTCCGGAAATCAACATTCCGACTGATTTAGGTTCTTATACTATACAAAACAAGGGATGCTTGTTTTCATAATTGACATGAAAATAAAGTCTCCGTACCTAGTTCTCAAACATGAAAAACGGTAAATATGTTATCTTTATTTTACATCAGGGCCCATTAGGATATAAATCGACATATGTATGAGGTATAAAATGTTAGAATAATTTCTGTGCAGTACCACTTGATGTAAAAGCTAAATTACGAATTGGCCGTTACACATGTACACAAAAATTGTAATCTATGATGCGTGTTTAGTATATTGTTCTTCTGTTTTGATTGATCTTAATTTATAAACAATCCTGTCAATTACTACTGGATTTGGTCCGAACATACTCGTCACTTATCAAAACACCTTTTGTTTAATCTGCCTGGTAAGGATCTCAGTGTCATTCTGGCTAACACATTGACTGTTTATATATTCCACGATAATTACTCAAAGTTTGAGGTTTTGAGAGTGAAATATAAAGGAATATATAAATCGGGACTTCAAATCGACTTCGAGGCTTCAAGAACTTTGAGGTTTCAACGTTCGATAGACTGAGAGTAAATTTACTTATTTTATGAAGGAGAAAAAATCAGGACCTGTACAAAATTTCGAGGTTTTGAGAACTTCAAGGTTTTGACGTTCGAGCCATACATATAAACAAGTTTAACCTTAATCCTGCTGTACTCTGTACACCACAAAAAAGTCAAATATGCCCTAGGCTATACATGTACTTTAACAAGTCTTACCTTAACTTTACTGAACTCTGTACTCCACAGAAACGTCAAATGTACCTTGTACATATATATATATTCAAACAAGTTTAACCTTAACCCTACTGTACTTGGTACACCACAAAAAAGTCAAATATGCCCTGTACATGTACTTTAACAAGTCTTACCTTAACTTTACTAAACTCCGTACTCCACAGAAACGTCAAATGTACCTTGTACATATACAGTAAAACCTGTATATAGGGGCCACCCAAGGGACCAGAAAATATTGGCCTTTATGTGCAGGTGACTCTTATACACAGGTTCAATTTAGTTGAAGTATGCAGTCAAGGGACTTTTCAAAACTGACCTTTATAGACAGGTGATCCTTATATAGAGGTGGCCGCTATAGCAGGTTTTACTGTATATATATTCAAATAAGTTTAACCTTAACCCTACTGTACTTGGTACACCATAAAAAAGTCCAATATGCCCTGTACATGTACTTTAACAAGTCTTACCTTAACCCTGCTGTAGTCTGAACATCAGGGAAAAAGTCAAATATGCCCTGTACATATACTTAAAGTAACAAAAGAGATCCTACCTTAAATCCAACTGACTTTGAACATCAGGAAAAAAAAGTCAAATAAGTCAGATAATTCCAGTGTATGAGACACTAATGAAACTTGAACCCTAATAAGAGATAAACATTGATAGTATCATATTACTGGACATGACAAGTGAGATAGAAAATCACCCCTCAGGGCTTATGTCCTTGTTATGACCAATACTGGACAAACAATAACTGACCATTGCTTTCCTATGACAGCATGTGTGTATTACATATACATCCTTAGGCCTTTGATATTTACAGTCTGACATCTCTTTTTTATGTATCACTGGTACATACAGTTGTGGTTATATCAGAATATATGGCCACTATTTTTTATCATCTGATCTGCACTTACTATTATTTTTTCACTTGACGTTGGCATCTCATTTTGTATTTGGTATCATTAATTACTAGTTAAGAAGTATGTTTTAGCGACAACCATCCCGCAATATAATGATAAAGGTACCATCATATACTAATATATTACCATATGTACTAAAGGCCAATGCCAGTTATGATCAGGTGGAGATAGATAATGTCTAATGGTGATCACTTGGAACACTTCAGTTCCTACCATAATTATGTTGGTGTGATACCGAGATCTATCTATGTATACATGGCTGAGAACTTACCCTTGCCTTATGTGATCTATGAGATGTGATCTGTGTGGGTCAGATATACAGCTCCTACCCTAACGTGATGTAATCTGTGTGGGTCAGATGTACTTCTCCTACCCTAACCTGATGTGATCTGTGTGGGTCAGATGTACTTCTCCTACCCTCACCTACTGTGATCTGTGTGGGTCAGATGTACTTCTCCTACCCTCACCTACTGTGATCTGTGTGGGTCAGATGTACTTCTCCTACCCTCACCTACTGTGATCTGTGTGGGTCAGATGTACTGTTCTTACCCTCATCTACTGTGATCTGTATGAATTAGTTATACTGCTCCTACCGTCTCCTGATGTGAACCATGTGGGTCACATATAACTCTCCTACTCTCACCTGATGTGATCTATGTGGGTCAGATGTACCTCTCCTACCCTCACCTGATGTGACCTGATTGGGTCACATATAACTCTCCTACTCTCACCTGATGTGACATGATTGGGTCACATATAACTCTCCTACTCTCACCTGATGTGATCTATGTGGGTCAGATGTACTGCTCCTACCCTCACCTGATGTGACCTGATTGGATCACATATAACTCTCCTACTCTCACCTGATGTGACCTGATTGGATCACATATAACTCTCCTACTCTCACCTGATGTGATCTGTGTGGGTCAGATATACAGCTCCTACCCTCACCTGATGTGACCTGATTGGGTCACATATAACTCTCCTACTCTCATCTGATGTGATCTGTGTGGGTCAGATTAATTAAACCTAGTCTCACCTGATGTGACCCATGTAAGTCAGACATACTTCTCCTACCCTTGTCTGATGTGATCTATGTGGGTCAGATATACTTCTCCTACCCTTGTCTGATGTGATCTTTGTGGGTCAGATATACTTCTCCTACCCTTGTCTGATGTGATCTATGTGGGTCAGACATACTTCTCCTACCCTTGACTGATGTGATCTGTGTGGGTCAGATATACTTCTCCTACCCTTATCTGATGTGACCCATGTAAGTCAGACATACTTCTCCTACCCTTGTTTGATGTGATCTATGTGGGTCAGATATACTTCTCCTACCCTTGTCTGATGTGATCTATGTGGGTCAGACATACTTCTCCTACCCTTGTCTGATGTGATCTATGTGGGTCAGATATACTTCTCCTACCTTTGTCCGATGTGATCTATGTGGGTCAGATATACTGCTCCTGATGTGATGTACCGGTTTGTGGGTCAGAAATATTGTTCCTACTCTCACCTGATATGATCTATGTGTACATGTATCAGATATATACCTCTGTCCCTTGTTTAAAGTGATTTATGTGATGTTGATCTATGTGGGTCCAATATCCTGCTCCTATCCTCACCTGACTGATCTATGTGATTCCAATATCCTGCTCCTATCCTCACTTGATTGATCTATGTGGGTCCAATATCCTGCTCCTATCCTCACTTGACTGATCTATGTGGGTCCAATATCCTGCTCCTACCCTCACCTGACTGATCTATGTGGGTCCAATATCCTGCTCCTACCCTCACCTGACTGATCTATGTGGGTCCAATATCCTGCTCCTACCCTCACCTGACTGATCTATGTGGGTCCAATATCCTGCTCCTACCCTCACCTGACTGATCTATGTGGGTCCAATATCCTGCTCCTATCCTCACTTGAATGATTTATGTGGGTCCAATATCCTGCTCCTACCCTCACCTGACTGATCTATGTGGGTCCAATATCCTGCTGCTAGTCCTACCCTCACCTGACTGATCTATGTGGGTCCAATATCCTGCTCCTATCCTCACCTGACTGATCTATGTGATTCCAATATCCTGCTCCTATCCTCACTTGATTGATCTATGTGGGTCCAATATCCTGCTCCTATCCTCACTTGATTGATCTATGTGGGTCCAATATCCTGCTCCTATCCTCACTTGACTGATCTATGTGGGTCCAATATCCTGCTACTATCCTCACTTGATTGATCTATGTGGGTCCAATATCCTGCTACTATCCTCACTTGATTGATCTATGTGGGTCCAATATCCTGCTCCTATCCTCACTTGACTGATCTATGTGGGTCCAATATCCTGCTCCTACACTCACATGACTGATCTATGTGGGTCCAATATCCTGCTTCTATCCTCACCTGACTGATCTATGTGGGTCCAATATCCTGCTCCTACCCTCACCTGACTGATCTATGTGGGTCCAATATCCTGCTCCTACCCTCACCTGACTGATCTATGTGGGTCCAATATCCTACTCCTACCCTCACCTGACTGATCTATGTGGGTCCAATATCCTGCTCCTAGTCCTACCCTCACCTGACTGATCTATGTGGGTCCAATATCCTGCTCCTATCCTCACCTGACTGATCTATGTGGGTCCAATATCCTGCTCCTATCCTCACCTGACTGATCTATGTGGGTCCAATATCCTGCTCCTATCCTCACCTGACTGATCTATGTGGGTCCAATATCCTGCTCCTATCCTCACCTGACTGATCTAATTGGGTCCAATATCCTGCTCCTATCCTCACTTGATTGATCTATGTGGGTCCAATATCCTGCTCCTATACTCACTTGATTGATCTATGTGATTCTAATATACTGCTCCTAGTCCTACCCTCACCTGACTGATCTTTGTGGGTCAGATATACGGCTCCTACCCTTGTCAGTTGTGATTTATGTGAATCAGATAGGCCTACACAGCTCTAAGCCTCACCTGATGTGATCTATGTTGTGAGTCAGATATATTGCTTCTACCCTCTCCTGATGTGATCTGTGTGGGTCAGATACACAGCTCTAAGCCTCACCTGATGTGATCTGTGTGGATCAGATACACAGCTCTAAGCCTCACCTGATGTGATCTGTGTGGATCAGAAACACAGCTCTAAGCCTCTCATGGTGTGATCTGTGTGGGTCAGATACACAGCTCTAAGCCTCACCTGATGTGATCTGTGTGGGTCAGATACACAGCTCTAAGCCTCACCTGATGTGATCTGTGTGGGTCAGATACACAGCTCTAAGCCTCACCTGATGTGATCTGTGTGGGTCAGATACACAGCTCTAAGCCTCACCTGATGTGATCTGTGTGGGTCAGATACGCAGCTCTAAGCCTCACCTGATGTGATCTGTGTGGGTCAGATACACAGCTCTAAGTCTCACCTGATGTGATCTGTGTGGGTCAGATACACAGCTCTAAGCCTCACCTGATGTGATCTGTTTGGGTCAGATACACAGCTCTAAGCCTCACCTGATGTGATCTGTGTGGGTCAGATACACAGCTCTAAGCCTCACCTGATGTGATCTATGTTGTGAGTCAGATATACTGCTTCTGCCCTCACCTGATGTGTGGGTCAGAAAGATGTGATCTAAGTGGGTCTGATATATACTGTTTCTACCCTCATCTGTTAAGATCTATTGGGGTCAAATATAATACACCTAAATGTATCCTTACCAGCTTTGTCTGTATTTGTTTATAGCTTAACATTCTGAACAATAAAACCAGAGAATTTCCAACAATCTACCTACATCTGATCTTAACTTGTGAACCCCAGTGGTCACATTGTTTCCATTGAAAATTGGCAATGAGTCATGTATATTTTATTTATTGCGAGATAAATACATTTTTTTTTGTCACTGAAATATGACTCTTTGCCGATTTTCAATGATCGGATGCCCTTTATTAATAATCTAAATTGTAGTAAGATTTACTTATACATGTATGTAATGTCATGTCCTTTGATCACATTACCGTAAGCCAAACAGCGAGCATTTTCCGTTTTCGTAAGAGTTCAAAATGGATACAAAAAATGATAGGTAACTAGGATAAATGTCTCATATATATGGAATTAAGTTATGTCACAATGTAGTGACAATGGATTTATAAATTTAAAAGATCAATTAAGCATATCAACAAATATCAGATGTCAGCAATAAGAATTAGATGGTTAAAACGACTGATAAACTTCTGTGAAAATGTCACAGCATCTTGCTGTGAAGAAAGTATATGGGAGGTCTTCTGCCCCTGATTTTACCAAAAAATTGCTTAAAATCCTGGCAGAAATTTGGCCTATAGTCTAAGTCATATTTGGTCATAAATTTCAAAATGAATTTGTAAAGCAACCAATCGTCAAGACAAACATATTTTTATCGATATAAATAAAAAACAAAAAGGTATACCCTATATCTTTTGTACATACCTTTTTTTGTTTGGTCGCTTCAATTTTTGAAAATACTCTTTCTATAGTAATCTCTGTTATCCATGCGATGTCAATAAATAGGGTCATGTAATTAATCATTAATATATTCACACCTCTCTTGACCAAAGAATTATATGAAAAGGAATAATTCCTAATATATTATCGTCATAACGAATCAGTGATTGTGTATTTACAGCAACCTTTCTTTTCATGTCTATAATATGACATAATAAAATATACACATAATATGATAACACTCGTAAAGTATTTTGTATGATAATACTCAAAAAGTTCTGAAAACATGTCTATGGGATGATTTCATCTAGTGTTAGCCTGGGATCCTGGCCTTATCATACTTTGTCAATCAGTGAGCTGGGCTAAATCAGTATGACCAATAAATACACTCTTTCTTTCACTTCTGCTATCTGACATCAACACATGGCAGCCATTACCTGTGTAAAAGTCTTGAGGGGGTAATTTGAGTGTGGATATTTATACCAAAACAAATTGATTTTATTTGTCATGGGCAAAGATAAATTACTCAGTATACAAATAATACTGCTGCATTATATTTAAGAGGTAGGTATCAACCATTTTAGTAATCAGCCAAAACCAGTGGACACAGCTATTGTGACTTGGTCTAGGATGTATTCTGATCTAGATTTAGTATACTTTTTGTTTTTTCGTCGATATCCCAATAGTTTTATTTCGATGATTGGTTAATTAGACTTGAAGTTGGAGAGTAGCCTTATAAAAAATATGAGTAAAGAAATAGTGATAATGTTTAATGTCGTATTGATTAAATTTTGGGGCGCTAAAAATTTGCTGTGTCAGTGTGTGTAGACTGTAGTGCACAGCGTAGTCGTAGACCTACATGAACAATGTTGTTCTTTAATTTGTAATAGTTTCACATATCTCTGTCTATTTCAAACTGCTTCAGCTTCATATTGTAAATTACACCCTATAAATTCCTAAAGCAGTATACAGTAAAGAACCTCACCTGATAATGAACGCTGAAAATGAACGCCGAAAATGAAAGCAGAACTTGGCGACAGGTGTTGATAATGTGTGATCCCGAACCCGAATCGGTATCGGGTGGTTTCGTACCGATTCGTTTTCGCACTAGATTGTTTCGCCAGATGTAATTTCGCATAGATTGTTTATTATATATACATGTAAATATTGTGATCATTAAGTTGTTGTTTTAACGATTTTGTTGTACAAGGATGATGGGGAATAATAGGATTAGGTTAAGTATAATAAGAACATATCAACAATCTGATGGTAAAACATCTCAAATTATAGTTTTCAGTGAGGTAGTTTGAATATCATTGTAAAAATCGAACTTATTTCTGGAAATAGAACAGACATTTATGATGTTATATACCGGAAGTGACGCGCACCTCGGAGGTCTATCAAAGTTTTTTTTTCTGAAAAAGCAACTCATAGTTAATATATCTATCATAGTGGCTTGCTTTCTTCATAACTTCCCAAGTAGTATATGTACTACACTTCAGCTCTCCTTTTTCCAAGAACTGTCTGTACGTGTCGATTTCCCGGAATTCCGTTTGTCACGTGTCCCCATTTGTGACCCCGTTTGTTATTTATATACGTGGATATATATAAATACTGTGTGTGTGTGTTTGTTTGTGTACGCGTTAGATGGTATTTTCAATTTTATCTGTGCGTATAGACGATACGCTCCCGTGCTCGCCAGGTAAAACTAACCGCACGAGTGTGTCCCGGCAGGTGCTCCAACGGTATAGTGTAGTAAATATTGAAAAAGCCATAAGTAATTACACCTCAATTTAAAAAACATGTCTCATGCACAACGATCTACCGAGCGGTTATTGGATTTACCGATTCCGCCCGAGAGATCTATTACTACTCAATATATTGAACCGTTATTAGATCTCCCGATTCCTGACGATTTTAAAAAAAAATATTTAAAACCCAAACGTGTCTACACGGGCCAGACCTATCGTTACGACAGAATTTCCTCGACGCGCAGGTTAAAGTTTGAAACCAGGTTCGACGAGTATAGAGTGGTCCTGTTGAGGGACGACCGGGTTATCGATATAGACCGTTTATTTGTACAACTCGTAAGGTCGGTGATAAACGATAGAGGGTTGCAAAACGGCGATAAATTTCGCCTCATCATCAATCACTCGAAATTCCCGAATCCATTCAGTACGAAATATATTAACGTCTCGTGGGATTTAACCGAAGATTTATTCAAAGCGCTGCAAGAGTATATAGAATATTACGAGGTGTCCTTAGACGAAGTAGAAATAGTCGTCCAGTCTACGATAATGCCGAGGGGAAAGGGGAGATCCAAAGAACCGGTAACAAAGGAGACCTCGTCGAAGAAGAGAAGTATCATCACGATTAAAAACGACGACGTCACGTGTCTGGCACGAGCCATCGTGACGGCGGTGGCCAACAAACATAAAGACAAATGGACGAATTCCCAGCTTCGAAACGGTTTCAACGATAGTCGTAAATTACAAAGGGCCGAAGCGTTAAAACTTCACGAAGAAGCGGGCGTTCCCGTCCGGGATGACGGTTGTACCTTGGAAGACGCGAAAACGTTTGCCGATCACCTGGGAGTGCAGATCAACGTGGTGGACGGTGAACGGTTCAACGAGATCATCTATACGACCGAAGGAAGTGACGACGACGCGATCTATCTGTACAAGAATAAAAATCACTTCGACGTGATTACGAAGATGAACGGTTTTTTGGGTACGGGATATTACTGTCACACTTGTAAGAAAGGATATACGAGACGAGATCGTCACAGATGTCCAGATAAGTGTCTATCGTGCTTCGGTTACGATTGCCCCGGGGGTGAAAGGATAGTGTGCGACGATTGTAACAGAGCGTTTTTCGGCGAAGTCTGTTTTAAGGAACATAAACGCACCAGAGGCACGCTAGGCGGCGAACCGGACGTGGTTTGTTCAATCGTTCAGAAATGTTTAGAGTGCGAACGGGTGACCAAGGACTTGAAGTCCCACGTATGCGGTCATTCCGAATGTCCGAATTGTCGTGCATACGTCGACACGACGACGCACAAGTGTTTCATGGTCCAGAAAAAATGTAAGGGTGGAAAATGCAAATCGGCCGAGTGCAAAAAAAAGAAACCCTGTTACAGTTGTAAAACGCGGACGACAGAGTATTATTTTTACGACATAAAAGCGATGCAAGACACCGGCGTTCACATACCGAATCTAATCGTGTGCCAAGACTTTGGCGGTAACCAATACGAATTTTCTACCGTCGATGAGTTTTGCGAGTTTGTCTTGGGTAAAAACGGTACGTTCATCGCCCACAATGCCCAAAGCGTACGACGCGCAGTTTTTGTTAAAGTATTTCGTGGAGCATAACGTGAAACCCTACTGCATTTACAACGGTACCAAGATCATGTACATGAAAGTCGGTGGTGCTCGCTTTATCGATTCCATAAATTTTGTCCAATCCGCTCTGGCGGAATTTCCGAAGACGTTTGGTCTGACCGAACTCAAAAAGGGTTATTTCCCGCATTATTTCAACAAGCCGTGTCACCAACGTTACGTGGGACCGTTGCCTAGTAAAAAACACTACGGTGTCGATTACATGAGCAAACGCAACAGGGAAGAGTTTTTAAAGTGGTACGAGATGCGAAAGAACGACGTGTTTGATTTCCAGAAAGAACTGAGGGAGTACTGCACGTCCGACGTCGACATATTACGACGGTCCATGTTGAAATTCAGGGAAGACTTTATCGCGTTGGAAAACATAGATCCGTTACAGTACGTGACGATAGCGTCCGTGTGCATGACCGTTTACAGAAGTAATTACATGCCCGAAAAGATGATAGCCGTCCATAACGATAACGTCGTTCGCGATACGTACAGTGCGAAATCCATTTCTTGGTTGGATCACGTGGCCGAGAGAGACGGCGTCGTCATACGACACGCGTTGAACGGCGGCGAGGTGACTCTGCCCGACGACATCGGTAAAGTCGACGGGTACTGCGAAGACACGAGGACGGTTTACGAATTTCAAGGATGTTTCTGGCACGGGTGTAAAAAGTGTTACGCTCGAAACACCGTCAATAACAAGAACCAATTCGAGATGGACACGCTCAGAAAACGAACCTCCGCGAAAAACGAGAAGATACGAAGGGCCGGTTACGCGTTCGTCGAGGTCTGGGAATGCGATGCGAAAGACATAGCCGTTAAAGAGATCGTGACGCCGTTAGACCCGCGAGATGCCTTTTTCGGCGGTAGGACCAACGTGACCAAGTTGCTGTACGACTTCGACGGTAGAGAAAAGGGACGATACGTCGACTTTGTCAGTCTGTACCCGACGGTCCAGTTTTATAAGACCTACCCTGTCGGTCACCACCAAAATAGTTAATCCCGAGCGCGTCGATCGAACTTGGACGGGGTTCGTCAAATGTAAAGTCGTGCCGCCCCGGAAATTATATCATCCCGTCCTACCCGTCAAGATGAAATGCGGAAATGCCGAAAAGCTCTTGTTCCCGCTGTGTGTAAGACGTGCGCCGAACGACGGTCACAGAAACCGTGCGAACACACCGACGAGCAGAGGTCGTTCGCGGGCACGTGGTGTACTCCCGAGCTATTCAAGGCCTTGGATAAGGGGTACGAGATAGAGAAGATTTACGAAGTTTGGGATTTTCTCTACACCACCCGAGGACGCGGACCTCTTTAGAGGCTACGTCAAGAAGTTTATGAAGATCAAGATGGAAAGTTCCGCTTTGAAGGTCGGGCCGGACACCACTTACGAGTCGGAAGAACGTTATAAAGACATGGTCAGAGAACGTTTGGGGATCGACTTGGGTGAAATAGAGTATAATCCCGGCATGCGCGCCATCTCTAAATTATGTCTCAACTCTCTCTGGGGCAAGTTCGGTCAAAGGGTCAACATGAAACAGACCGAATACGTGAGCGAACCGGCACATTTTTACAAACTGTTGTTGGACGACACGATAGACAATCTCAACATTCAGTTCATCAACGACGACATGGTCCAGATGACTTACGATCTCAAAGGTCAATTCGTCGATCAGTCCAAGAACGTCAACATCTTCATAGCGTGTTTTACGACGGCTCACGCCAGAACCATGTTATACGACGTGTTGGACAGACTCGACGATAGAGTGTTGGGATTCGATACCGATAGCGTGTGGTACGTCGATCGCGACGACGGGGTCTCGATCGACACGGGCGATAACTTGGGCGATTTGACGGACGAGTTAGGCGGCGATTTCATCACGTCGTGGTGCGCCACCGGCCCCAAATCTTATTCGTACGAAAACGAACGCGGGTAAAAAAGGTGTGTAAGGTCAAAGGATTTAGTCTGAATTACGAAAATTCTCTCTACATCAACCGAGAAGCGATGACCGACGTCGTTAAAGAAACGCGTAAGAGGATTACGACCGTTCGAGAAAACGCCATCAGGAGAGATTCCGCAACCAAACGTGTCGTGAATCGATATCAGGAGAAAGAGTTTACGTTGTGTTACGATAAACGGGTGATGAAGGACGGGTACGACACGTTACCTTACGGGTATTAAAAAATTTATTATTATTAATAAATTTTTTTAAACGACCAATAATTCTTCTCGGACGAACGTTCTCTGAGGCGCCGGTTCCTTGAGCTGATACAGGTCGATGCCTTGCATTCTGAAATGCCTGTCTATGTCATGTTTGTCGACGCTCCAGATGGGATCGGTGGCCCTCCTGCGCCCGCCGCCTTCCAATTCGCCCGGTTGATATAGATATCTTACTTTCGCAAAGGGACTGATGGACGGTTGTACTTTATCGACGGGTTCTACTTTTTGGGCGGATCGGTCTCTTCGTTGATCGTTTTGACGACTTCCGGCAACCGTTTCGCCCATTCTCTGTTTCTGTCTTTGGTTTTCATCTCTCGATCGTATTGATAGCTAAACAACTGTTCGCCCAACGTTCTATTAAATCGTTCGACGATGGCTTGGTCGCGGTGAAGGTCGACCCGTCCCCTTTTTATTCTAGCTCCGTGTCGGGTCATGAGTTTGGTGACGGCGCCCATGAATTCGCGGCCGGGGTCGACTTGTAATAATTTGGGAAACGTCAGACGCCGTTTGTAGATCTTTTCGAAAGCGTCGGCCACCTCTCGACTGTCTTTGGTCGTCAGCGGTTCCCGCTTCTTTGTAGCGCGTGCCCACGTCGACTAACGTCAGCGCGTATTTGTACGTTTTCCCGTCCACCTTGTCGTGCGGTAAAAACAACAGGTCGGCCTGGTGAGTGTCGTTTTCTTTCGCGTCTTCGAATCGAGGTCTCACGATCTTCTTGGGGGCCGGTAGGTAGATTTGCCACACGTCTTGTTTTTTCAGGAATTTCCAACGCTTCCTTCTCGCTGACTTTGGCCGCTTTGGCCATTTTTCCCGATGGCGGCCTTTCCCTTCCAATAGTGTTTGTGATAGATCTCTTCCATGTTTTTACTTTAGGCGACGTATTTTTTAACGCCGTAGAACACGAGTCCCGTTCCCACGATCACGAAGAGGAGTTCCTTGTCTTTTTGTTCTTCCGAGGGTTGATAGAAATCGCTCAACTTCGGTTCGGGAGGCATCGCCGCTTCTTCCGTCATCTGCGAGTAGAGTCGCATGGCGGCATCCACTTCTTTGTAGGTGTACAGGGAATGTCCTTCTTTCCTGAGTCTTTCGTTGAGAAAATCTAATCGCTTCGTGCGTTCGTGATTCCACCGATCTCTAGCCGCGGTCAGTTTTTCCATCGCTTCGTCGTGCCTCTTCTGTTCTTCGTGATTCGAGAATAGAAATTGTGATCCCGAGAAGGCGAGAGCATTGACTGCCGCGCCTCCTATCATCATCGCGATCGTTGCCATTTTTTTTTAAAATAGAATTTTTAGTTTATTTCATGATATCGGCGGGGATGATACCCTTCTTGACCAGCATGTCTTTGGTGTACTCGGCCAAAACGTAGTCGACGAAGACCATCCCGAGATCCTTTAGATCTAGATCCAGTTTGGGCGCGGCCGTCTTGAAGAACTTCTTGGAAACTTGCGCGTACAACGTGGCGATTCCCGTCACGACGGCCCGCGTGATATGCGGTGTTGACCAAATCCTTTTCACTCATTTTTTTATATGAAAAGGATTATTATTTATCGGATTTTACCGTCTCCGTCGTGTCGTTGTTCGTGTTGTAGAGTTCGTCGCAGTAAGTGTTCATCCTGAAGAGCATGGGTTGGTTGTCGTCCTCGTCGTCCACCTTAAAGTCGGCGTCGTCTTTTTCTATTCCCATTCCGACGGTCTCGTGATACGCGGTGTTGACCAAATCCTTTTCGCTCATTTTTTTTATATGAAAAGAATTATTATTTAACCCTCTTCTTCTTCGTCTTCGGTACAGTCGTGATGGTGGATGTGTTGGACTTTAGCTTCCACTACTTGTGCGATCATGTAAACGAATAGACTCGTGGCGAGGATTCCCGACGCCATAAACATCGACGTGTCCATGAACGTTCTCAGTGTCACGTTATACATTTTTATAGTGAAAAGATTTTTATTTAATACATTTCGTGGGGATTGGATTTGGAGACTTCTTCTTCTTTAGGTTCTGGAAGAGGAGGAGGTGTCGGCTGCGGTTGGTTTTTCCTGTACAACACCACCGCCACTCCGACGGCCGCGAGTCCGCCGCCGACCGCTAGCCATTTCCAGCTATCCTGGCCCATTAGCATTGCCATTAGCATTGCCATCCTGGCCATTAGCATTGCCATTAGCATTGCCATCCTGGCCATTAGCATTGCTGTCCTGACTTTTTCGACTCCACCTCTTTTGCGCTCCCTTCTTCCCCGCTTCTTGACGTTTCGGATTCTTTTTCGTTAGGAGTTCTTCCGGATTCATCGCCTTTTTCTATTCCCTCCGATTTTTTAAATCCCGTTATATAGCGACTGGACGTGGCGGCGAGACTGAGAGGGGCCAGGTAGGAACCGAAGTGGTAGAACAGGCTGCAGCAGCACGCTTCGCCGATGGCCGCGTCGAGGAAGGGATCTTCGCTCAGTTCTTCGATCAGTTTAGGTTCGTTCTGCAGATCGAAAAAATATTTTAGACTCTGGGTGTACAGCGTGATGACGGAATTGGCGATCGATTTACTCATGCGCATGCCGAGTCGCGCGTTGAGTAGACGATTTAGATTGTCCAGTTCCTTGTCGTTCATCTTGTTCAGGTCGGTGACGGTCACGTCTTTTCCCAGGAAGTGACGCGCTCGTCCCGATCCGACGATGGTCGATAACCTATCTTTGAGCGAGTCGTCTACCGTCGTCTCGGCGGCGGGTAGCGACGTTCGTTAGTATCTCGTCCACGTTCATCTCTTTTTTTTATACATTTTATTTATATTTTGTAAAAAACGTTACGTTTTTACAAAAATACTGTCATTTTAATTTATTTATTCCGTGTCGGACTCCAAGTCCAAGTCTTCTACGCAGTCGGCCAAATCCGGTAGAGGAGCAACGTCGATCGTTTTGACGATGACGACCTGGTGTAAGAGAGTTTGCAAGGATACGGTCGATTCTTTGTTGGCGATGTAAACGTTGTCTACGCGTAAAGAACCGATGGCCAGACATCGTTTTTTCTCGTATTGGTGAAGATCGACTTCGACGAGCGGACGTTTATCTTTCGGATCGTCGGCCGTTCTCTTTCTATAAAAAGTAGGCTTGTCTCTGTCCCCCTGTTTAACTTTCGAGTAGATCACTTTGTCACCGTTCTGACCCGTTTTCACGAGGACTATATCGTTGACATCCACGGGTGTTTTTCTACCTTTTTCTTTCAGTGTTTTTGCGAGTTTTTCTATGGATTCCCTCAAGAACGCCTCGATCTTTTCCAACATGGCGGCGAATTCTTTTCCGCATTTAAATTTCATAGTATAATCGGAACCGTCCTCGTATTGCCACAAGCCGGACGACTCCGTTTTGGTAGTGCGTATCACTAACGGTTTCACGTCGCCTGTCGGGTACTGATACGCGACGTAAACGCGTTGATAACGCTTCCCTTTCTTATCGACGTAATGAGCACCCACCCTTAAATTGTTCACGTCAAAGTTCTCGACTGTCACGAATGCCATGTTTTTTTTAATAACGTATAAATTTTCTTTATGCCATTTTCAAATCTTTTGCAAAAGTCGTCTCAACCATCGTTCCGTTCGATGATAACGTTCTAAACGTAATAGATAGAGTATCGCGAATAAGAAGAGTAAACACCATAAAACGATGAACGAGAGCAACGCGAACAAGAACATCTCGGTAAAACGTTTCATTTCTTAACGTAAAAAAATTTGTTAAAACACTTAAACAATAGATATATAAATAAAAAATGTTTTATTTTACTGGACAAGGTGTTTACCGAACGCGGCCTAAAACAGATGTTGGGGAGAGATAACGTGCATGCAGTTGGGTAACCAAGTCTTGGTGTCTTGGCCCGACGACGTCAAACTCGCGTGTCAAATGCCTCGCATGCGCAGAGACTATCCGTGTAAGCATCCGGTCGTCGTGAATTCGTTGTTTTGTAGCATTCACCACAACTACTTGAAAGAGAAAGGCATCGACACGATGAAGTATTGCACCTCTTGCCGAAGATGGATGGCCGATAGCACTAAATACGAAACGTGTTATGCGTGCGGCGGAAAAGAACGCGCAGACGAGTGGCACAAGACGCATCCGCGGTGCAAGAGGAGAAGAAGACGTCCCAAGAAAGAAGTTTAACCGGATTTTTTTAAGACTGTCTTAAAAAAATCTACGGTTAACGAGGAGCAGCAGTGTTTTCATCGTTTTATAATGCTACAATTTAACGAGAAGACGATTTCTCGCCCAGAAGGGCACGCAGCTGTTCGCGCAGATCGTTCGTCTCTTGTTCGGAGACTTTTTTAACCCCGTCGTCGGCTTTGTATTTGGCGTATAGCTTGTCCTTCATCTCGCGATACTTGGTCAGTTCGTGAGACACGGTGGCGAATTCCTCCGCCGAGATCTTCCCGTCTTCCAGTGCGCGACTCACCAGATCCTCGATGGAATTCAGTTTACTCTCGGCCAGTTTGACGATTTTGAGATGTTTCTCCGATTTCTTCAGCAGCACACGCCGGATGCCCTTCAAGACCAGTCCCACGGAGCCCACGGTGACGGCCACGATCTGTAAGGGTAATCCCACGATGGGGAGGGCGAATCCCAACCCTCCGCACACTACACTCCCCGTGATCAATGCTCCGTCTACCCCGTCCGCGGTGTTGATTAACCGTTTGTACTTCTTGTGCACGCTCTTCCGCGTCTCGATCTCTCGTCTGAACGTCTGCTCGATCTCGCCGATCCGTCGGAGACGATACTCTTGCGGATCGGGTTCTAACGTCGGATACAATACCTCTTTGTTGTTGTTACTCATCTTTTGTTTTTAATTTAAAAGTTTTTTTATACGTCGAGAACGACGACGCCGTTGACGGAGCCCGATTTCGATCCTTTGTTCACGGCGAAGTTGAGGACGTCGCCCGCCGTCACTCGCAACGGCGGATTCAGCGGGACGATCTCACCGGCCTTGGTCTTGAAGGTCCTGTATTCCACGTCGTTCAGCACCAGCGTCACGTCCAGTTCGCCCAAGAGACCCAGACGGATGACGTGACCGTCGAACAACATCGTCGTGCCCTGTACGGGACGGAGTCTTCCGTTTTTATTCACTTCGAATTGGAAGGTGTTCATGATGCGACGGTTTTTGACCAACGCGGTGATCTCCTCTTTGGCGTCGTTGAGGTCTTTGAAGAGTCTCTCGTTCAGGTCCTCCACCAGTTCTTCCCTTTCCACGTCTTCCCAATAGAATCCCGATCTAGACATTTTCCTTTTTTATTTTTAGAATTTCTTAAATTCCAATAGAACGTGAACGGATTGACCGTGATTGTCGATGGGTTTGCCTTTCTCGTCCTTGAGACGTATCGTCACTTCCGAGATGCGATCCCGTCTCAAAGACAGGAACACGGGATTGACTATATCTTTTTCGTACAACTCGGAAAAATTTCACGTTGGGACAGGGTAGGGACGCGAGGATGTCCGTCGCCTTGCCGTCTCTCTCCCGCCCTCATCCAACTCGTCGAGATGGACGTTGACGAGTTCCACCGGCTGCAGGTTGATGCTGTTGCTCGGGACGATGGTGCCGTGGAGATACGCGTTCTCGTCGATGCCTAGAATCTTGCCGAGTTCCGACGGAAGCACCACCGCCGTGCTGCCCGACCCGTCGATTCTCACCCTCATGGTGGTCTTGTCCAGGAACACCTTGTCGAAGTATTTCGCGAGAATTCGTCGTAGGTCGGTGAAGGTGTACGACCCGGCGTGCACGTTTTGGACTTTGGGTCTGTCACCCCTTTTGGCGTAGCGTATCTCCACGTCTTTCTTGACGTTGTACAACCCGTTGTAAAGACGGACGGACTTGGCGCTCACGCACCACCCGCCGTTCGCGTTGTCGATGTAACGAGAGAGTTTGACGGGTTTTTCGATATCCGTCACGAGATAGAACATGTTGTTTTTAATATTAATAAATCTTAAACTTAAAAAAGAGAATGAACGTCTACGAGTATAGAGAGAATCTAGATCTGTCGTCGTTCGACGTCTACGTCAACGAAGAAGAAAAGTTTCGCGCGTCGTTCGAGAACATCTTCGTCAAGTACGACAACCCGGACGTCTTCGAGGACGGCACGTCGAAGTACTACACCATGCTGGAGCGGTGGTACCGGCATCCCATCGAGGGATTCTGGCAAAACCAGCTGAATTTCGCGGTGTGGTGCGCCACGACCGGATGCGGCGTGACGCTGGACATGGGAAACGACCACCTGTCCAAGTCGTTCTTCCGGTTCCACATCTATTATCAGATCAGAAGGATCCTGCAGGAGATCGCCGCCCCCTTACCCAGCGACGCCGACTTCGAGCACTTCACGAACAACGTCGACGCGTCGGCGTACCAGCGGATCTGTCGCGAATTCTGGGTGCCAGTCGACGCGGACTGGAAGATCAAGGGGACCATCTTCGGGAAATATAACACGAAGTGGTCCACCTTCATCGCGAACCGACCGGAGGGCTTCACGCTTCCGGGTCTGGCCAGACTGGACGCGTCCATCCGGGTCTTCGCCTGGGCGATCCTGGGCTCGCAGGGGGAGACGAGGGCCTCGATCGTGGACGCCGGTGCCACGTCGCTGGACGCCCAGAAGCAGTTCCTGGTCAACGTCGAGGACGCCATCAACCGACCGCTCGACCTACCCGCCGACATCTCGCGCTACGAAGACTGTCTGAAGTACGCCAATTCCAAGCTCGACTACGTCGTCCATCCGGGACTCTACATGCTGCCCAGCAACATGGAGCTGAACATCGGCAAGAACATCGCCAATTACAATAACGAGATCTTGATCGCTCCCGACACCACGACACCCGGAACGAACGTCGACCTCAACGCGAAAACGTTCGCGAGGGATAAACCTCCTCCCGTAGAGATCACATCACCACCTCCCGTAGAGATCACACCACCGCCGTCAGCGTTACAGGACAAGCCGCCGTCAGACGATCACGAGGATCAGAAGACGGCCGTCTTGGCTCTATCGTTACTTTCTTTTCTGGTCTTCGTCGAGTTTCGTTAACAACCAGCCGACGACGATCATGCCCAAGACCCACAGATGTTCTCCCAACCACATCGCCGTCTTGCCGAGCGTCGACAAGATCCAGGACACGATGGCACCCAAGATGCCGGGTAACGCCTCGCCGAATTTAGAGGCCAGTCTCGCAAGCAATTTACCGATCGCGTCCAGCTGTTTCTTGATCCATTCTTTCACTCCTCCCTCCTTGTGGGGAGGTTTGGAGGGTGGTGTGGGTGATGGCGTGCTCGTCCCGGGAAGGAGCAATTCGACCAAGAAACCTATCGTCATGCCGATCGCCGTCAGGACGCTTAAGATGGTGATACCCTGTTCCCTGAACAGGTCGGCGATCCGTTCTCGCAACGGAACGTTGTCGTCCAGCAACCTCGCGATCGATTCTTTGATGGCGGTCAGTTGCGACTTTAGATGTCCCTTGAGGATGTCGACGCTCTCGTTCACGGCGTCCAATTCGCCTCGCGTCTTGGAGATCTCCCTCTCGATGCGTTCCCGGTCGTCGGGATGATTTTTCAGGTCTTCCTGCCACTGCGATAACGTGCGGTTTCAACTCCACTCTCTTAGCTTCTTGGACGAGCAACGTGCCGCGAACGGTTCGCAGACTCTTATCTAGACCCAACAGTTCTCTCGTGGGGTAGTACGCGGTTTAAATCCTCTATACTGTTAGACAATCTCTCTCCGTCGACCTCCAATTGCTTCACGCTGGTTTTTTCTTTCATCTCGATGGATTCGAAGTTACTCTCGAGGTTGCGTTTGACCTTCGTTACATTCGGTCTGATATCTTTTTTACCCAGAGCTTCGAGGAATGCGAGACCGTGTTTTTTCAACGTTCCCACAGCCAGGAATTTCTTAGGATTTTTTTTCGTATGTTAATCTAATCCACTCACCGCGCCACTTTGCATAAAAACCCTTATCATCTTGATTAAATTCTAAGTCATTATCGGGCACACCGAAGTCTTTTTTCCATCTATCGACTGTTTTACCCAATTCTAATCGCCCTAGTTGATCTTCTTGAGGTGTAACAGGCACGTCTGGAAATTTATAACCATCCGACTGCTCCGTATTTTCATCGACGTTATCATCCTTATACGGTTCGGGACTGTATTCTTCTTCATCATCGTCAACGACATTATTGTCGTCGTCGTACGTCGGATTATCGAAGGTAAATGCATCGGCCATTGTTGTGTTTTTTTATAAAACGCTTTAAATTTTTTATTACGTAATAGAAAAAAAGATGATAAATTACGGACATATTCTCGATCCTAATAGGAAATTGCGCACACCCTTCGGCGTGAAGGGTATACGCCAAAAGGTCTCCATTACCCACAATCCTTCGAGCATCACAGAAAACCATACGTTGACGGTTCGCTTTCCCAATCTGAGCGATAACGACGTCATCGTCCCTCGCACCGCGAAACTGTGCTTCGACATGGAAGTCGCCGTGGCCGGCGGCGACCTCTCCAAAACAAGTGTTTATAATAATCTGGGGCGTAACATCGTCAAGACGATCGAGGTGAAGATCTCGGGGAACACCGTTCAAACCATCAACGATGCCGATAAATTCTTCGTCTACAACGATCTTTGGAAGACGGAACGACGTAACATGGTCTATCAGGGAATACAGAGCGACGATCTCAACAAACTAAGAGCAAAACCCATCAACTATGCAATGCCTCTCGATAGTAACGAATACTACGAGATCGGTGCGGCGTTCAAGAACCGCTTTTTGCATTCCCCCTGGACTTCGAAATCTTGGAGACGAGCGAACCCTTTTATCAAGAGGGGTTACAAGATCGATTGGAATACATGCTGACGTTTAACAACGCCGTACACGTCGTCTCGACGGACGATGACGATGCCGATAAAAAAGACGAGTTACAATGTGTCCAACATCGCGTTGGAGTTCGAGCAAATCACCGACGAGCATCTCGCTCGCAGCATCAGACAGAGTTACGCGGGTCAGCACGTCTATTACTTCAACGAGATCATGCTCTACCGCAAGACGATGAT
>BROG01000451.1:382500-392500 GCA_030159075.1 Atrina japonica | reverse complement strand
TTTCCTACAAAAAATAAGATATATTCCTGGGTCTAACAAAAGTTTGACTTATGTCATCTTGGGCATTATAAATTATTTATTATTTTTTCCTTACATTTGGTGTTTAAAATTCAACCACTTTTAAAACAATTTTTTGCGGAAATGGCAGGAGTCGGCGGCATGGTATCAGCGGCTCTGTCTGCTTTGAATACTGAACTCCGTCCAAATCAACAGACACGGGAGATGATTCCGATTCTGCAGCCTTACGCCTTTATCATGATGCCGTAATATCGTCCTTTGCACTTTGTTCTTCCATAGATATAGGCCTAGTGATATTCACTACAGATCTACATTTATGGAAGAAATGGGGAATATAAGGATTTTACTGTTGCCATATTTGAATAAGTGATATCACTTATTCGAATGAGTGGTATCACTTATTCGTTTTGTAAAGTGATATCACCTATTTGAATATTTGATTTCACTTACTCGAATAGGTGATATCACCTATAGAACGAATAGGTTATATCATTTATTCGTTTTTATTAGTGATATCATCTATTCGTATAAGTGATATCACTCTTTCGAATAGGTGTTATCACTTATTCGAATAGGTGATATCACTCATTCGGTATTCCAATGGGTTATATCACCTATTGAATTAGAGATATCACCTATTCGAAAGAGTGATATCACTAACTGGTATTTAAAAGTAAAACGGCGCCCATAGCTATGACATGTTATTTGGATTAGGTTATGCAGGTATAACTACTTGGGCTACTCATGTTAAAAACCTACTTGGCAGTCTTGGTTTCAGTGAAGCCTTGTTAAATCAAGGTGTTGCAGATATTCCTGTATGTCTTGGAAATGTCAAGATTAGATTGTTAGACACCTTTTTACAATCTTGGTATGATATGCTAAATCGTTGTGGCAAGTTATGTACTTACAGGAGATTTTAAGATTATCTTATCCAAAATATGAGTACGTATATGCGTACTGTCTTAACACGATTCAAAAGTGGGAATCACCACCTTACCATTGAAACAGGAAGATTGAGTGGTACTGCTAGAAGTGGCGGATTGTATATTTATTGCTTAGATGTTTTACAAGGCACATACTTGATGATGAGATACTGCCCTTTGTATGATGAACTCAGAAATGAATTATATCTATGCGTCACAAGTTAATATGATACACTTGGGGGTACCTGAGAAATTTCGCAATCTGGTCAATAATGTACAGTATTGTAGACATTTATATGGTTATGTGGAGCATTTAAGTGTCATGATTATTCTATTACTAGTCCGGTAATCTAACTTTTGCTTTATATTTGTAATACACATTAAATCTTTGAAAAGTATTAAATGCATTTTCCGAAACCTGTGCAGTTGCTGTAAGAATTGTGTTACGAATCAAGACTTATTATCCTTCACTTGAACTGTATGTACTAGTTTATATATAAAGCACAAATACATAAATAACAAGGTACGCACAATTTCACCATGCCCCGACTGGTGTACAAACCCTCGACCTACGGCACCAATCGCTTGGCTCTCATGGACCTACTCGTACCTCTGAAAACCAAGAGGTGGGATCAGGTGCCATGGAGGAGTAAGCATCCCCTGTCGATCGGTCAAACCCGCCGTGTGTCCACAGTCAAGTTCAATTAAATACGTGAGGAGTGTTACCTCGTCACAATCAATAACCGCCAACGAAAAGGTAACTCAACATTTCACTTAGTGATACGGAGTTATCGCAAACAAGACTATTATACCGACCGTACAATTTGCGGAACGTTGACATTAAACGCAGTTTTCGATATCCCTGTGTCAATAATTCATATGTTGTACACGCCCTGGCATATCGGATCATTTGTGAAATGTAAACTCCATATGCGGGTGACTGAGGGATATTACTACTTAAATGTGGACAATTTACGATGGGAAAGCCGAAATCGTCGCGTTTGTCGTATAGCTTAGTTGCTAATTTCTCGTATGTGTTTACATTAAGTAAAATGTCTAAGTATGAAGCGTGTGTGCTTGATTCTGTTGTATCTTTAATTTCTAGTTTGCTGGAATATATCGCATTGACATATGTATGAAAATTATCATTATTTATTGACAAAACGCCGTCGATATATGTAAATGTCAAATTAAAGGACACCGCTAACTTTTTCTTCTTTTGATTCAACAGTTTCTGAATTAAATCTGCTTCGTATGAATAAAGGAACCGGTATAAAGGAGCCAATAAAGGGGCACAATTGGTTCCCATAGGAATGCCGAGTTTGTTGAAAGACCACGTCTCCGAAATATTGTCTATTAGAAATTCCAGCATGTTTTTTATATTAACTTCAGTGTATTTATTCGTAGAATCAGAGTGGTGTTTGACGAAATAAGTATCCTGTCATTATTAATTGACAAAACGTCGTCGATATATCTAAATGTCAAATTAAAGGACACCGCTAACTTTTTCTTCTTTTGATTCAGCAGTTTCTGAGTGAAATCAGCTTCGTATGAGTAAAGGAACAGATCGGCCAATAAAGGGACACAATTGGTTCCCATAGGAATGCCGACAGTTTGTTGAAAGACCACACTCCGAAATATTGTCTATTAGAAATTCCAGCATGTTTTTTATATCAAATTCAGTGTATTTATGCGTAGAATTAGAGTGGTGTTTGACGAAATAAGTATCCTGATAGCCAATAACTAGATTTTTTTTTCGGATACCACCTTTAGTGAAAAAAAAAACAGTTGTCTATGATGCTAAAAAGTCTTTCTTTTAATTTTTTATGTGTAAAGAGTAGAGAAGTCATAAGTTTTGATACTGTGAATTCGAGAAAAATTGTGTGCCTTCAAATTTTCGAAAAGCTGTTTATAATTTTTAAGTATTCACATCTGATTTACACCGCTTCTGGAATAAGCAACTGTACAGTATTGTTGAAGTTTCTCCTAAACGGCTGTCAATATCTTGGTAAGGAGTAAAGATAAAGGTTTGGTAGAACATTTGCTGGATCCTGCTATGTATCTTTGCTTATATGGGGTTTTATGAAGTTTGGGTATCCAATATAAATGTGGTAGCTCAAAATCGGTATCCGTTGTAGGTATATCAAATGAGCGTAATAAGGACACTTTGTGATTTTGAAGGATCTCGTCCTTTGAAAGTGAGCTACGTGTGTATATAGGATTTCCAGAATGCGTATTAAACCCAAGTTCTTCTAATAAACAATTATAGTAATGTGCCTTGAAATGAAAACTATATTATTTGAGAGGGTACCGGTACATATTGGTCGTGTAATTTATCCAGTTCAGTTACTACTTCTGGATCACTAAATACAGAATATATATATATATATATATATATATATATATATATATATATATATATATATATATATATATATATATATATATATATATATTATATATATATATATATATATTATGCATGTATAACTTGAAATGTAATACATTTGGAGTATTTTTGCTTTTCAGTTGTGATTATGAAATTATGTAGAATTATTGGATAATGACAACATATATTCATTAAGAACTGTATTATGTATGATATGAATATGTAACGTTGGAGGTTTTTGATATTTTAATAAATGAAAGCACTGCAATATATTGCAGTACTACGTGTTTTGATGTCATATAAACATAATGTGAAATTGAAGAAAAGAACAGTCACCGAACATATTACCTTATTATAAAATGTTGTGTAATGTAATTAATCATATTCCAACATCTACATATTAATTCCAGTGGAATTTGCAGTTGATGTTTTTTAAAAATTAAAAAAGATATTACAAAAATCCAATTTGTTCCTTTACCTTGAAATGTGAATATTTCTTTTAGGATTACACGTAGAGAATCATGGTATAATTTCAAACATGATTTATGACGGAGATCTTGGGTGGTATTATTATGGCTTTGGAGTAGGAGCGATGAAATATAAGTGGTATAGAAATGGAGAGCCCATATGGGCTACAGCGGAGAAACAGGTGAGATGAGAACAAACCAAATCAACACGAAACAATATTTATGCATAGGCGTGAACTTTAATCATTACCTAGATGACGTAATACTTTCTTTGCATTGGTCAATGTAATTATTGAATTTCATGAATTTCCAACAATTTCATTAGTTAAGAAGAAGTATCAGACTGTTGTTGAGGTTGTTGTTGTTGAGGTTTCATTTAAAGTGTTAAAAAATATATATATAAACATTTGTTCTAATACAGTGTATTTAACTTAGATGTTCTTGAAATCAAATTATAAGCATTGATAATATTTTGTGTGTCGTTGCCAAATGACCTAAATGAAGTCTGAAGTTTTAAAATATCTCAGATACCAAAGTATAAATCTTCAGGATGGCCATGATACATATACAAATCTGGTGAATGCTGCACAAAACCGGACCTCTGGAAATATAGTATCATGTGCCATGGAGGAGTAAGCTTCCCCTGTTTACTTTTCAAATAACAATGTGCACAGTCCTCATTTAGGTCGTTTCGTAATTACCCATACAATCTAGAGTAAAGTTTAGCTAGTCACTTTCCTGATACAGAATAGACGCTCATATATGTTGGACTCCCTGCTGTGTGATATAACTTCACCTGGAGAGAAAGCAACGTACTGTAGAAGCGCAAATGTCGTATCCCTTCCAGACCCAAAGGATTTACGGAAAGCGGTCGACGATGGTCTAGATTTATTTCAGAGGGACTGTGCAGATGTTGTTGGTAATCTTATCTTTAATTCTTATGAACGCATCTTTGGGTAATACATTTGTCTGTAATTACATATATACGCAGCAGTCATACAACTTCCACGTAGCAGGTCTGTCGTGTATACCTTTCTGACATAATCTTCTTATAATGTTTCTAAAACACATTTTGTCCATTAAATGCTCTTACTTCTCCCCAAGGGAGAGACAGGTTCAAAATTTGACAATATATTTTTTTCTGTATTGTAAACCAATTGCGTTTCTTGTATAATTCATTACGTGTGTGTGTGTGTGTGTGTGTGTGAGAGAGAGAGAGAGAGAGAGAGAGAGAGAGAGAGAGAGAGAGAGAGAGCATAATGGGTATAAAAGTGCATTTGTCATTATCGACAAATCTTTTTTTTTAATTTTCAAAACAAATCCAAATCGTGCTATATAGTATTTTCTGTGTTATATTTCACTTTCAGGTTTATATGTGGCTACTGTTGATATAGTTGAGCACAATTTTGGTCCAGAATCCAGTGAATCTAAAACAGCAATACAGGAAGTGGACACAGTGATGACTTATCTGTTACGTCAATTGAAGGACACCGGTCTTCGTGATGACGTAAATGTGATGATATTTTCAGACCATGGAATGAGTACTGTACCAACCAATAATATTATACCACTTCAGAAATACATACATATTAAAGATGTGTCCAATGTTGTAGGTGGCGGTGCGATTGTTGGCATTTATCCAAGGAAAGGAAAATTTGAGAAGGTATAAAGTTTGAATACATTTAATTAATTGATACAAATGCCTAATACATTCAAGGATTTTTTTCTTTTTATCGAAAGGAAACCTTGTTAAGAAAAGATAGCGTATTCATATTTACTGGACTGCCATATGCATTCTATTTTTTTTCAGTACATCGGATACACGGAATACAAATATAATAATATAATGATATAAACAGTAAAGAACTGATATTCTAGGTAAGGCATGGGAATTATATCAGGTTAAAAGTATCATTAATGATACACCAAAGTCAATAGATATATTCTACCCATTGGAATTGATTTCATGTTTCTGTTGGAGTGGGGGCTGGGTGGATAAAGCACGAGCCTCTCGGGTTCGAGCAACGCTTGATCCTAAGCTCAAATTTAGCTAAAATTTAAATTAAATTTAAATTAAAACCTTGAGTTTGGCAGTTTACTTGCGGGAACTGGCGGCAACCATATGATTGAAAATCATTTTATTGTAAAACACCATAGAAATAAACTTACATGTTTCAGTGTAATTGACAAAATATTACTTTTTCTATTATTTTGTGTTTTACCAAATGTTGAAATTTCATCTAGTTTTGTTCACATGCAATATTTTAAGTTTAAGTTGTAAATATAGGTACATAACGATATGAAGAAGCTTGAAGGAGACAGACTAACAGTTTACACAAAGAACGAACTACCGGAACGCTGGAAGTACCGAAACAATGATCGTGTGGCCCCCATCACACTGGTCGCCGACAAATCTTGGTATATAACCACGGTAAGGATAAATATTCGATGATATTTGACACATAACATAAGTCAGAATGCTATTCAATGTACATGTATCTATATTGTTAGTGGAGGGGGCATGGTTATACTTGATCAAATAATATAATAATGCACACACACACGTGCTAAATTTTCTTAAATACCCGAAGAGAGAGAGAGAGAGAGAGAGAGAGAGAGAGAGAGAGAGAGAGAGAGAGTGTGTGTGTGTACCTGATTTGGATTGGAACTAAATGTTATTTATTATTTAACAGTTCTTATGGAATGGCGACTCTAACGAAACCCCTGGAGGTCATGGTTATGACAATGAAATTGAAGAAATGAGAGCTATGTTTGCAGCCTTTGGCCCAAGTAAGTGAATTATCAATGATATACTTAATAATCTTGTATATAACGTAAAGTATAAAATCTTTTAACAAGTAAGTGAATTATCAATTATATACTTAATAATCTTGTATATAACGTAAGGTATAAAATCTTTTAACAAGTAAGTGAATTATCAATTATATACTTAATAATCTTGTATATAACGTAAGGTATAAAATCTTTTAACAAGTAAGTGAATTATCAATTATATACTTAATAATCTTGTATATAACGTAAGGTATAAAATCTTTTAACAAGTAAGTGAATTATCAATGATATACTTAATAATCTTGTATATAACGTAAGGTATAAAATCTTTTAACAAGTAAGTGAATTATCAATGATATACTTAATAATCTTGTATATAACGTAAGGTATAAAATCTTTTAACAAGTAAGTGAATTATCAATTATATACTTAATAATCTTGTATATAACGTAAGGTATCAAATCTTTTAACAAGTAAGTGAATTATCAATTATATACTTAATAATCTTGTATATAACGTAAGGTATAAAATCTTTTAACAAGTAAGTGAATTATCAATTATATACTTAATAATCTTGTATATAACGTAAGGTATCAAATCTTTGAACAAGTAAGTGAATTATCAATTATATACTTAATAATCTTGTATATAACGTAAGGTATAAAATCTTTTAACACATCTTAACATTTTCGATATAAATCACGTTTGTTATTATCTATGTTCTATTTTAAATATTTCTATAACAAAATGATGTTTACTTCAGAAGTTAGTATAATTATGATTTCGTTCATTTTAATGCGTGATTACCGATTGTTGTCCCCTTATTTACGGTTCATGTGCTGTTATATTAGAAAGGTTTTTGCTTGTTTTATTCATTTATTGCATAAAATACTTCTTGGCCTGTATATTCCCATAATTTTCATTCATACTATAGTTTGTACATGACGTGTCAATTAACAGAATTTATTTTCAATTATAACTTACATGTCAGATTAACGTTACTTTTTAGATTTCAAGAAAGAAATGGTTATACCAGCATTTAGTATTGTCGAACTTTATCAGATAATGTGCGATGTACTCGGGATACAGGCAGCACCAAATGACGGAACAGGGGACGTTTCCGCTGAAATAGTCGTAAATGCTACTACTGAACAAACAGCGGATTCTGACAAACCCCGTATATGTTTACCTAAATCAGATGTTAAACGCTTCACTGTTGCAACGCTCTCTGTACTTCCAATGACCTATATTATGTCGACCCTGGGGTGGATATAGTAAATGTCGACTCCAGGGTGGATATAGAGTCAGTGTAACAGTGCTCGACCAATTTTGGCAATTATATCCTACCAGCAGTTAAAGCTTTTACAACTTATGTTTCATATTTACACCAGATCAAGTGCTGATCTGCCAAATATTATAATAGTACCGTATAAGCAGAAATTTTAGCGAGGATTCAATTTTGGCATTATAAGCGCGGTTGTTAATATCGCTAAAATTTGAATATCGCTAACATATCATCGTAGGAAAGAGTTAACTTGTTTTGATAATAAAATTGCTAAAATTATTACTCGTTAAAATTATATGCCATAATTTTAGGACAAAATGCTAAATTGTCCTCTCGCTAAAATTTCCACTTATACGGTATTAGTTAAATAGTTTTAGCGATTCCGGTGTTCGGACGAAACAGTGCTCGACCACCTTGTGTTTTACTTTCTTTTTGACTGTATTTCAGAATGAATCTGATTAAAGAATGATAAAATGGCATAAACATTAACCGATAACAAAATATTGAAACAAAAGAAGAACAGGGTAGACTTTTTAAATAATCAGAAAGTGTCATTCTTTAAACCTTTAAATGACCACTCCTTTCATAGCATTGAATGCATTACGTCACTAATGCACGGTGATGTAGAAACAATAAACTTCAATATTAAAGAATTTGAATTGTGTAATATATGAAATGTTAGGATTTATCGTATCTTGAACATCATTTTATCTTGATTTGAACATAGTTTAAATTTTAGATCAATAGTTAGAAATATGTGACGGTAATTTATTCACATGTCTCATTTCTGCCCAGTTATCGTATGCAAATCGGTAAATAACAACAGAAAATATCTTGTATTTGGAAAAGTGAATTAATACACCAATTTCAACAAATGTAAGAAAGGTCATTTTTATTTGATAATCAGTTTCCAGAGGTCCGTGTTTGTCCATTTTTACCGGATTTGTATCTATGTCCTGGACATCCTATTGATTTATACTTTGGTATCTGAGATTTTTATATTTATTACATATTCACCATTATCTTCCAACTGGTCATGCACTGGTACATAGACTCTGGTAAATGTCGACCCTAGGATGTACACATATATAAACACAATTTACACATATATAAATAAAACTATACCACAGATCAACACTAATATAAAACAACCATAAACAGATATATAAAATATATATATGTATATATATATATATATATATATATATATATATATATATATATATATGTATATATATATATATATATAATATATATATAAACACAGTATATACAATATATATATAAACACAACCATAAACAGATGTACATAAACACAACGGCAAGTAACACACATATGTAAACATACACTGATGTACATTTATAAACACAACCATGTACACATAAGTAAACACAGCCATACACTGATGTACATTTATAAACACAACGATACACAGATGTACATGTACATAAACACAACGATACACAGATGTACACATATGTAAACACAGCCATACACTGATGTACACATACATAAACATACGTAAACACAGCCATACACTGATGTACACATACGTAAACATACGTAAACACAGCCATACACTAATGATTACACATACGTAAACACAGCCATACACTGATGTACACATATAAACACAACCGTTCACTGATATACACATATATAAACACAACCATACACTGATGTACATATATATAAACACAACCATACACTGATGTACACATATTTTAAAAACAACCATACACTGATGTACATATATACAAACACAACCATACACTGATGTACACATATATAAACATAACCATAGACAGATGTACACATATATAAACACAGCCATACACAAATGTACATGCATATAAACACAACCATACACTGATGTACAAGTATATAAATACAACCATACACTGATGTACACATATATTAACACAACCATACACTGATGTACATGAATATAAATACAACCATACACTGATGTACATGTATATAAATACAACCATACACTGATGTACACATATATAAATACAACCATACATTGATGTACATGTGTATAAACACAGCCATACATATGTAAAACTCAACTCTGCATATATATATATATATACTCAAAATGGTACATAGGTCACTTAT